>JBAJHX010000042.1:10518734-10531313 GCA_037176925.1 Amniataba percoides | reverse complement strand
TTTTTATTTTAGTGGTTGAACTGCTTCATGAATTATTTTTTGGCATGTTTAAAGTCATAAATGGGTGAATAAGAGGACATTCTTGTAATTGTCACTATCAAAAACTTTTGAAGCTATACTTTATTTTGGTAGTGGTAGGCCAACAAACACTTTTTAGTTTTGTTTCTTGATGTTTGAATTTCAAATCAGATTAATTTGAGTTTAGGTATTTTAGATCTCCATGATGATCAGCAAAAATCCACCCCAGAAGCCAGTGGCTTTTTCAGTTTGCTTGTCCATGCCTCAATGGGAACCTTGATTTTCCCTTTGCTGTGAAATGCTCAAATATCTAGTTTATTGCTCTCTTTGCCCACCTCGCTCCCCGCTCACTAAACACAGAAGCGACAGCGTGAACCAGCCAACCAAATGGAAAATCCAAAAGAAATCAGTAGCGATTTACACAAGGACTTGGCTGGGTGGGATTCATTTGCCTCGTGACATTTCCAAAGAAGTACCTTTAGAAGCCAATGTGGTTTAATGTACCTTTAGCCTTTTGTGTCATTGATTTGGCCCTTGGTTAATATATCGGATTCTTGTGTGTTGAGGCAGTCAATACTTACTTTCTGATGAGCCGCGTTGTGTATAGATTAAATTTCCACACTGTTTCATCATGCTAGCAGTACTTGGAAATCAGATTTTCACCTTTTGTTTAGCCCCACGCAAGCCATTGGTGTGGTAAGTAATGTGGCCGGCACTCACTTTGAGTAAAAAAAAAAAAAAAGTCGCTTTGATGCCCCAAATCAATATTTGTTAATCATAAAAAAATGCCTCCCTGCTGTTCGAAATTGAATTTTTTTGGGGAGAGAAATGAAAGCGAACGAGCACCGCCGCCAGTGCTTGAAGCTAATTTTCAGTTAACATGCAACTGGTCATTAGGCTTCAGCTTTCAGGAGCCAAAGGTCAATAATTGCATCTGGAGGAAAAATCTTTTAACCAAACTGTGGAAGCCTTTTGTGTTGAAGCATTAAGTAGAAAGTTCCCCTGTAATTGCATTAGTTGTTTCGGGTTGCCTGAGCGGAGGATGAAAAATGAGCTCTGCCATGATTACTTCTCCGCTAAGTTGCCGTCTAGCGTAGCTGTGGCCATCACACACAGAAGGCCTTCTGGTTCTGATTGGCCTCGTGCTCCATACCACCAAACCTTCAAACAAACGCTCTTTGTTTTATGTCTGTGTCCTTTCTTAACTCACTTTTGTCTTCGTTTAAAGGTCCAGCTAATGCTGTTTTATCAGCCTTTTTTTCTTGGGGTTCCTCGTTTTGTTTTTTTTTTGTTTTCTCTAAACTCTCTCAGTGAGAGTTTGACGTAACAGATCTTCTCCACTACTGAGTCAATAAGCAAGTTTATATCTTATCAGCAACAGTTGAGCAACAGGACATAGAATCAGATATTTCCTTATAGCTGAAAATAATTCATTTCTGACTGTTGCTTTTTTATTTTAGCCCTCAATGTTTTTCTACCACTTGGAAAATTTTGTTTTGATTTTTATTTACGTGATATGAAAACTGGCACATTGCATATATACTGTTGTTTTGGGGAAGTCATCTTTGACTTTTTTTTTTTTTTTAAACTTACTCAGGCTTGAGACAAACAGGAAAGGTGGAATAATTTTTTTAAATGTTCGACCAAGCCAAATTTAACATAAGTCTGTGAAACCATCCTTGAAATAGTTTGAATAGCTTGAGCTAATCTTGAATGCTGGAGCTGACAAATGTCTTATTTTGTGTCTGTGAAGATTACCATTACCTGACAGTGCAGGACAATCAAATGGCACGGCTGCACCCTTCAACTGAGCTTGACTACAAATGCAAATAGGGCTGCTACTGAAGATTATTTTCATGATTGATTAATCTGCTGATTTTTTTCTTAATATGTCATTTAAGTGCTTTGTAATACATCAGAAAATACTGAATATTTTCCACTTTCATATCAGTGAGTCTAAGCTGACTTCAGTAAATGTCTAAATTTCAAGATGGAAATATTCAGTTGAGTATCAGATGTGGGGGGGGGCAACAATTGTCACATTTGAGCAGCTGAAATCAGAGTATGGTTGGTGACTTCAAACAATTAATCAGCAATTGATATGGTTCATATTTCTTTTTTTTGTATTTACATATTTTAGCTTGAACATGCAGCACCAGGGTATTAATCAATTCTGATTTGTGAAAGAGCTCCAAAATTGTAAAGTTTTGCTGTGATTAAAAAAAATGACAGTTTTGCAAATTGTTCTGTGTGTGTGTGTGTGTTTTGCCCACGGGCCTGGAGCTCTGTTAATGGCCCATGTCTCCCATCCTGTCTCCTCCAGCCCCAGAGACCCTGATGCGAGCCCTGGAGTTGCTGAACTACCTGGCAGCGCTCAATGACGACGGTGACCTGACGGAGCTGGGCTCCATGATGGCAGAGTTCCCTCTGGACCCCCAGCTGGCCAAGATGGTCATCGCCAGCTGTGAATTCAACTGCTCAAACGAGGTCCTCTCCATCACTGCCATGTTGTCAGGTAATGCTCAGGGCTGGTCCGCTGTGTGGGTCTGAGCTGCTATTCTTTTCCATTTCCTGTACTCATGACCAATGAGCTCAATGGAAATTCACAGAGCAGCTTCTTGATCTTCTAAATCCCTTAAATGTTTGTATTCTTTTTTATTCTTTATTATTCTTGTATTCTTTTTATTTTTGTTGTTTGGATGTGAGGGTTTAAATTGTTCGAACTAATACCAAAAAGCTAAAACAGTTTAAGGTATTGTTTAAGATATTGTATGACCTCATTAACTAACTGTACTTACTGCTGAGTCTGTGTGAACTATAGATAAACTTCAGAAGTTGAAATCTCCTTAGAGTAAGAGTAATGTTACCTCCTGAACTTAACTTCAAGGCAAGTAGAGGGTAAAGTCAGTGGTGTCAGCTATTATTTGTGAGGAAGGGGAAAAATACATGTCTGTACAAAATGTATAGGTGTAGCTGGAGCAGTACCAGCATGCTACAGCAGTAATTGCACTTTAGGCTTGCCAAAGCAGAATGCTGCTCATTGAGATGAATCTTGACGCCTTTGAAGGGAGCGCGAGGGTCTTTGAGAGTGGGGAAATGGATTTAACTAGCTGTTTGGACGTGGCGCGCACTTAAAGCAGGTGTTTCAGGATGGCAGGTTTTTGCTGAGTTCATTAGAGTAAGCAGCAAAAGCACACCTGAGAATGGTGCCGCCACAGCAACCAACCATGAGGCTCAATAAACACAGCTTTTACCCATTAAAGCCACAATCAAGCCAGTTTGATGTTAAGCAATTCAGAGCGAGTTCACAGAGGGGAGACGGCAGTCCTCTGGGTAAACTCTGCGCCACTGTTTTATCGCGCTCCAGTATCAGCTCTATGAGATAGGATGCTTGTTTGAACTGGGTGTCACATGTTTGCTAAATCTTGTGTAAAGTTGCGCGTCAGGACGGCGAAACCTCCATCCTTCTCCCCTTCTCTTGGACCCTCCTCCTTTCCTTTTCCACTATAAACACTTCACAATACAGTGTGCCCTGTGAAGTGCTCTGTGCCTCTCTTGAGCTGAGGCCTTGTTCCTCTCTGTGGGATTTGCTTAACTTATCCCTATGGGCGGCTGCGTTGGGGCCTATACCAACCTTGTTTAGTCCCACAGTGCTTCGTCCGGCCCACGGAGGCTAAGAAGGTGGCAGACGAGTCCAAGATGCGCTTCGCCCACATCGACGGAGACCACATGACGCTGCTCAACGTGTACCACGCCTTCAAACAAAGTGAGTGGCCGCTTTTTTGTGCGCAGCCGTGCGCAACTGAACGGTGCCCTCGTCTGTCCTCGGCCCTGATCTTACCCTTGTCTCACTCAGACCATGAGTCCACCCAGTGGTGCTACGACAACTTCGTCAACTACCGCTCGCTCATGTCGGCAGACAACGTGCGCCAGCAGCTGTCCAGGATCATGGATCGCTTCAACCTGCCGCGGCGGAGCACCGAGTTCAGCAGCAGAGATTACTACATCAACATCCGCAGAGCGCTGGTCACTGGCTTCTTCATGCAGGTCAGTCACATCAGGGCCCTTTAAGAAGCTCAGTGCTCTCAGAGGCATATTGTATTTTTTGAAAGTTTTCAAGCCGTGCTCTTTAGAATATACTCAGTTTTTTCATTTCTTTGTTTTTTATGTCCCACATAATTTAGTTTTTTTGGCCTGTTTGCCAGATATGGTCTTTATAAACCAGCTTTACTTCTACACTGATGCTCATTGAAGTTTGATCCCTTGTTGACTTTGATCATTTAAAAATGTTTTTGTGCTCAACCTAATTCTGACTAAAAACACTGTGGAGGTGTTTATTGTAATGGATAACGGCCTTTAAAGTACACACACACACACACACACAGGGCTGTTTTGTTTTAAACACATAAAAAGAAGTCAAGTCAATTTGCGCCTCGCTTAAGGAAACAAATGGCATTTTGCAAGAAGCCATTTTCAGGGCTACCTGAAACAAGCAACCTGACAAGTTGAATTATGGTGTTAATATTTAAATGTTTGTCAACATTAACCTTTGTCGGGAAGACAAATTTGTGGCTCATGTTGGAGCTTTCACAGCATTTGCGATCATGTCTTTGTTGGGAAAGGCCTTTATTGAGACTGATTGCCTTGGTTAATCACAACAGCCTCTGCAGCTTTAGTTAGTATCTTCAAAGCCGAAAAAATCACCCACTGCACAGTTACAAACACCTTTATCTTCAGCGTCGGCCTGCTTTTGCATCAAAATTCAAGTTTTTACTTATGACATTTTGAAGGGCCTGTATATATTAAATCCCAGACAGACATTAAATTAAGCACAGATAAAGTGCATATATGTGTTTTTTGTTTTTTCCACCTCTCTGCGTGAACTGCATTTCAGAGCATTTATTAACAGCAGTAACCCTCCCCCCTCTCTTTGGCTCGGTGGTGCGAACAGATCGCTCACCTGGAGCGCACCGGCCACTACCTGACAGTGAAGGACAACCAAGTCGTCCAGCTGCACCCCTCCACTGTGCTGGACCACAAGCCGGAGTGGGTGCTCTACAACGAGTTCGTGCTCACCACCAAGAATTACATCCGCACGTGCACCGACATCAAACCAGAGTGGTGAGTTTCTGTCACGTCTGCATTTTTTATCACAATGTTAAATTTAATTGCAAATGTGCTGGAAAAGGTATATCAAATTTTCAGATTTAAACAATTTGAGTAGTGAGAATCCACGGAAAAAAAGCAGAAATATTTTTCCTTTCATGTGAGAGAAAGGATAACAGAGGGGAAAATTTTTGGTTATTTTGTGTTTTAAGGTTGACAAATAGATAAAGTGTCAGTGAAATGCCCTTAGTTTCTACACACAATCACTTCCTTTGTCATTTTTTTAAAAAATCAATTGAGAGTTGCTTTAGTCCTGTTGTATTTCTCTGTTAAGCTTGCAGTGAGTATTTGAAAAATGTAACATATCCATTACAACTCAGTCTTTCAAAATTGGGTACAAATCCTACACCGTTCACTCAGTGTGAATATAAATACCCTAATGGGCAGCAGACACTGGCAGCGCATGACACACGTCAGCACCCACACCTGCTGTTTTTCTCTGCAAACCTGAAAACTGGCAGCACCTCGACGCGCGTTGTCGTGTCACAATACGCCACTGTCCTGTTCCTTCCTCCGTGTCCAGACAGGAGGCGCAGCGCGACCGGCACGTGACAACAGCAGCTGCAGCTTTAGAGCTCCTTCTGTGTGCACGTTTGATGCTTTCATCGGAACTGCACGCATACGACAGAAGAAGACAGACTGGACTTTGCATGAAGCGTAAAACTTTGTATTTATGTGCGCATAGTACAAGTACAGCGCGAGACATTTTGTAGCCTGTGTAGGCTGCTGAGAGAAAGGGAACAGTTTCCCAGGACAGTGTGTACTAGAGACATAATGTGACCTCGCAGGTGTGTTAATTAAAAGGTAAAAGTTTGCATTTTGCCCGTGTATACATTATTTTCAGTGCAGTGTGCTGGCATACAGAGCCACCGCACAAAAAAAACACCCAAAAATGTTGAAGTCTAATAAAAATAAACGTGGGCCTCACGAGTGTGTCAGCACACACTGCGATTAGCTCACTACCTGTGTTTCTCTCCACCTCCCAATCCCCCTTTCTGTGACCTTGTTCAATTAAGAATCAGATTTGTCGAGCTCGCGCTGGTAGTCACCGTGTGAATATGGAAGAACAGCGTTCTCCCTCAAGTAAACACTGAAGACAATTTTTGTGACTAATGTTTACTCGCTTTCTTTCCTAGGCTGGTGAAAATTGCCCCGCAGTACTATGAGATGAGTAACTTCCCCCAGTGTGAAGCAAAGAGACAGTTGGAGCGTATCATTGCAAAACTCTCATCCAAGGAATACACTCAGTACTAAGAAGGTTTGCATGTGCTGCGTCGGCCTCCCGTGGGTCTGTACAGAGGAAAATCTGAACTCATTTGAGCCTTCTTATATTATTTTATTGTGTTTTTTTTATTTCCATCAACAACCTCATTTTGAATTCTATTTTTGTCTCTGTGTGTGTAATGTATTTTCATGATGGATGAATTGTGTCTTGTTACCTTTGACGGCCGCCTTGTTTCATTTATTTTGAGGCCAAGACGGCGAAGCACTACTAGAAATGGACTCTGAGTCATTAACCGTTTCTGTTTCAAAGCATGATGTTTCATGTAAATTTCAACATTCCTCTTAAAGACACTCATACTAAGTCACAGCTCGGGACTCTTGGCTGTTGTTTTGCTTCTCCTGCTGAAACGGCATTAGTCACACACAGAGAAGCTTTTGATCAAATGTAATTTATACTGTATTTTGATGCAGGCCTATTATATTATTCTCTTGTCATGGAGACACTAAGAGAGGCACTCTACTCACAGTTCCTGTCGCTGTTCAACTTAATAAAAATGACTTTGTAATAAAACATTTTTCCAGTGTCGGCATTGAAATAACAGGATAATCTGTGCATAAACTTTTCACTTAACCGTCTCGTGCGCACACACACACACACACACACTGAGCAATCACGTTTTGACCTGCCAAATCCAGCTCGTTCCCTGGCTCTTCAGGGAAGTTAAATCTTCTTACTGGGATATTGATAGCTTCAGAAACAGTTGGAGAGAGGGGGAATGTTAATTACAAATGTTTCGGAACAAGATCAGTGTGAAATCCCTGCTGTGCTGGAGTCTGTTCTGGCTGTACTGCTTTGTGTCAGCGCCTCTCTAATGTGGAAGGTAAAGCTCGCCGTTTAGAGAAGCACGAGTTCACCGCCGAGATGTGGAAAATAACCAGAATAATGGTCGGTGACAGAAATTGAATGTGTATTTTGGTTCACAAACAACCGCGACTGTCTTGTCAGGTTAAACCTTAAACGTAGCATCCAAACTCGTAATGAACTCGTAATGGCAACAAAGGCAGTTGGATGAGTTCTGACAAACTTTCTCGGGAAGCTCTGCCATCTCATTCTGCAGGTCAACAACTTGAACGAGGCAAGCTGGCTGTGAGTGGCGGAGCGTGAATCCCACGAAGAGTTTGATCAACGGCACTCATGAGAGGCCTGTGAAGGTGTGTGAGGGGAGGCAGGGGTTATCCCCGAGCTCAGGTCAGAAGAGTGGTGCACTCAGGGAGCATCCAGCCACCCATGAGGACTTATTACTGCTGTTGGACCGCTGGTGACTTTAAGTGTGTGTTGACTATTTGCATAGTTGTCTTTTTTAACCGCTTATTCAGAACGGAAACATTCAACTTTTTAAAGGTCCACACTACCCATCATACAGTTAGTAGTAAATTTAGTAGTCATGTGGCAGGAAAATTTTTTAAATTACATTTTAAATGTGATTTATTTTTTAAATTTCATATCTGTAACATTAATTTAAACTCAAACATTAACTTATTTTCTTAACCATATATATTCTTAAACTGTGTATGGCCAGTTGTTATAATTGATTAAAAGGAATTAAAGGGGACCTCCACTTATTTTACATATCAATTATTGCGTCTGCCTTTCATGGCTCCTGAGTGAGCTGCACAAAGTAATAAGTTGACTCGTGATGTCACTTGAGTCAGTGCTTTTTGCTGGGAAGATGTGAGCTTACCAGACTTCTGCTGCCCGTTCCTGATGCTAGCAAGTCCGTCCATCCGTCCATCCATGTTCTGTACCGCTTATGCTGTCTCACACGGTCACTGGTGCTGGGTTTTCTCCACATCCATAGGCGTGCACTCATCTAGTTAAGCTATCTGGCCGTCCATCCTAGCAGGTATAAACCAGATTAGTTGCAACCAGTATAATGCACTGGTGTTGGTCAGGATATATCATGGGTAATTAAGCACTTTTTGTTTTTGATCCTCATGTGCATTAAGCAATGTTATAGGAGTCCAATTCTAAATGAGGGAGAACTCTTTTAATCATTTGGTCTATAAAATGTAAGAAAGTAGTGAAAAATGCTGATTTCCCAAAGTAGAAAGTGACACATTCATTTGTCCTGTTTTATCACACCAACACAAGGTCTTAAACGTCAAATAAAACGCCCAGTTATTCAGTTTACCACCACGTAAGACAAAGAAAAACGGCAAGTCTGCATAAGAATCATTTACCTTTCTGAGAAAAAAATGACAATTACTCAAAGATTGTCGCTAGTTCATTTTTGATTGATTGATTAAAACATTGATCAGATCTGCTTGTTCTCCAGGCGGATAGATCTTTCTGTGTGGGAAGCACGACAGACCAATATTATTCTTTTGTCAGCTGGGTTTGAGCCGTACGTCGTCCGGGCACAATGACAAATGCAAATCAAAGACCCCATTTTGTTTCCACGGGCCTCTTACATCACCTTTTTAAAAAAGCAATTTATTTAACTGCTCCTCGTCGTGATTTCTTTTCTTTTGCACGATAGCACAACCTTGGTATCCTCTGTTCTGCATCTCAACTTTACATCAATTGTAAGGGAATCTACATAACATTGACCTGAGGATAGAGGCAGAAATGAACCAGTAAGCATTTTTTTACAATCTCTGTAGTGTCTGGAAGTAGGCAAGCTGAGATACTGGGCCTGCTAAGGGAGTTTTAAATTAAGCCCGCAGATTGTGTAATATGCCAAGTCAGGAAATTAGCATGTGCGCTTTAATATTTTTGGACTGTTGGGAGACAAGTTTTTAAGTGGATGGCCTTTTGCTCGGGAACGTACACAGAACCACAAAATGGTGCCAGAGAGATTAGCCTCCCTCCAAAGTGAGGCCAATAGAAAACCCATTAGTTTGAGCTGATCTGGAAATTATATGGAATTGATCCTGAGGTAAGGACAGTTTTTCATGCTCGATACTTCCCATTGATTCACACCGCCATAATTACAAATGAAAATCATTATGTCTCCGAGTTGTATTTTGTTAGAGTCTGATATGAGGGTACAAGACAAGAGCATGCAGTCCCACTCCTTGTGCATTATTATACAGTCCTTTTGTAGTGGCTGTATACTGAGGAATCCTCAGATGGTGATAAAGATTGGAGCTGGAGTTTTTTACTTTTCGTTTCGCTACACAAGCTGAAAAGTAAAAGGTCAACTGTACGGCTCCTCGCCCCATCCGCCCGCCCGTCCTTGCACTCGCTGCTGACGCCGGAGGCCTGTTTTTATGTGGCTCTTTGACAGTAACTCACCAAAAGTAGCAAACACAAACAAACAGCAGACAGGTATTGTTCAGCGTGTTTCCAAACAGTGTGAATCACCACCTCGCTGCAGCTCAATCTCCGACCACCCACAGAGTCCTGGATGGTGCCTCATCATCATTTGAGACCGTGGGTAGGGAAGTTTATTGCAGAACACCTCAGCGTTTCAGGAAATCCATCCCCGCAGCCGGTCCTCGTCCCATCCCACGCCACCGCAAACCCCCACCACCCCCCCCCCACCAACGCCGCCACCAATCGGAGCCGAGACAGGTGTCTTATCTCCATCACACAGCACAAGCACAGCCAATCTTGCAGGAAGATGGCGACTGAAATGTGACAAATCCATCTGTCCTGGTTTGAATTTGTATGCTAATTTGAAGTAATAGCCCCTCTGGTGACAGTGCAAGGGAACAATTCAATCATGCCATCTATGACAGTTGCTTTCCAGCCTTCTCTGTGATATGGGAGTATATGCACGTACCGCCGGGTTAGGCTTGATAAATTGGTTATGTAGGAGAGATGTGGCATGTAGACTGCATGTTTAAAATGGGCTGCCAGTTTGAAATGAATCTACTACTGAAGGCACCTGTGCAGAAATGTGCAGCCACTACCTGTAGGAGGGAGGGGGGAAGGGGAGGGGGGAGACAATATTTGATTTGACCTCATTTATTTCCCCCCACAACGCCGCCGGATCGGCAGCCGTCCTGAACTTTCACCCAATTTCCCTGCCGCAGCCGTCATGAGATATGTGCGAACGATAGAAATATCCCCACATAAAATCACAGTAACACAATTGTTACATTGTCACACTGAATTACCTCGGGCTGTTGATTTGATTCCGTGAGAGGCTTTCATGTGTCGCCGGGCAGAGGAGGGAACAGATCAGAGAAAAGCCCACAGAACGAGCAGGCTCGAGCATACGAAGGCGGCGAGCTGCGCTACGTGTTCGGGGAAGCAGCCGGCAACGCGATTTGTGGTCTCTCTCTTGAGCCGTGGCAACTCCCCTGCACTGTGCAAATGTATGGCACTCCATAATCTTTAAATTAATCTACAGCACAGGACAGATTATGGTTGATGGTGACAGATAAGGCTAAGGAACAAAGCGCTCTTCATTTTGCTTGCATCATTCTTTTTTTTTGCTTCCAGATCAGGGCCTGTTTTCTTTCAAGGTTTCTGAGCCAGTTTACCACATTTCATTCCCCTAATAATGCATTTACCCATTAAAATATGCAACACAGTAATCAAAAAGTGTAAAATCACTCAGACCCGCAATTGTCACAGAAAACCCAAAGCCTTTATTTGTTGCTATTCAGTGGCATGGCAATTTAATGTATTTTTATTCCACTATTTGCAGTATTGACAGCGCTAACAAGCCTCGTGAGAATTAATTAGATGAAATATGTAGGCTGTGTTACGGCCACTGTGGGAGACTTTTCTCTGTCATATTCTGCCTTTCTATACTCTCACTGCTGCAGTGATTCCTCGACGATTTCTGCAGGAAAAAAAAGGGAAACGCACAGCCCTGCGCCAATTGACCACACTTCAAACGGGCGCAGATCATGCGTGGCAAACGCATCTGATCAAACAAGGAGGCCGGCGAAAGAAAAACTGGTGAACAAAAAGGCCCGTCGAACTGCACGGGTTTCACGTCACACTAAATAGTGTGCTAAAAGACAGCTCCCCAAATGAGCCCTGCTGGCAGCCCTTCTTGTACAGTTTGCAGAGAAATGAAAGATTTTCTGTGCTCAGCATGGCTGCATGTGAATAACAAATTCTGTGGTACAGCATTGTATTGGTTTTGTTCTGAGGGAGGAGGGCTTTCTACAATGCTTTACAATTATTCTAATGGTTGACACACTGTACTCAAACTACCATGTTTTTTTGTCAAAGGCAGTACGAATATGAATTAACTTTAATCAGGCAGGCTTTCCATTTTAATCCATCATAATGGGCTTGATTAAAATAGTCATTTAGGGCTGAATTTGAGAGGCAAACTCAACGTTGCAAAAAAAAAGTGGGTGCAGCTGAACTCTCTGATTCAAATGTAGGCTGCACACTATTTACCATGATAAGAGAGATAGTTTGATTGATATATTGTAATGGATCTCTTCATCTGAATGCGATTTTTCTGGCCACCTGAAGCAGAGTCTTATCTCTAAAAGTGGAGCTTATTTTACCATGAAGCTTATGATGATGTATTTAAGCCTATTTTTCATACAATCGCTCAACACTCATGTCAAGACAGTCTAATCTTCTGTTCTGATATTATGCATATCTGCACGTCCCAGCTCTATCAAAAGCATCACTGAAGAAACACTGTGAGGGGGGGCGGCACAACTGACCGGCTGCTCAGTGAACACAAAGGTGATCTGCGAACATTTTTAACAAGTCATGGGAAGTTTTTAGCTTGCTTCTTTATTTTATACCATTTTAACATAATTCACAGTATTTGATGTGAATTGATGTTTTTTGTCTGACCCCATCTGTGCCTCGCTGCTTCCTTCCTGTGACACCAAATAAAGCTTTTGTCCTCATCTGAGCTGCACATTGTGCTTGTTGTCATTCATTTGTGGCTGACCACGGTAAAGTTGCTATGTCTGAATGTGATGAACCTGCTGTCTGTGCTGGTCTGCAGTGACAGAGCCCACATTCCCCCTCAACTTTGACAAAGTTTGACTGAAACACTGGACATAAAGACATAAATAAAAGGAAAGAAAACTGAAAAAAGAGGGGACAATATGACAAATGCAGATGTTTCTGCGTAGTTGAGAAACATCTTGCTGGCCTGGTTTGGGTCCACTTGTCCCCTCAGAGGGAGGGCTCACTGCAGATCAATACAAAGTTGTACTGAGTGATCACCTTTA
>JBAJHX010000042.1:10499834-10510899 GCA_037176925.1 Amniataba percoides | reverse complement strand
CACACACACACACACACACACACACACACTCGGATACACAAATGCAAAATCTGCATGAGACATGAACAGACGCATAATGTGCACACTGACTCACTCATTCACTCACTAACAGGCTAGACTCCCTGGACTGCATGGTACAGTGTGGTGTTGCTGATTTTCCCCATCAGCAGAAAGCCGGGATGAGCGGAGCTAATTGAGCTGGGAGGCCCGGCGGGGGGAACAGGGCCCCATCACGCACCGGCTCGTCACTTCCTTTCTTTATCCATCTACCACTGTGTCTTTAGTCCCATATCTCCAAACCACTCTGTGCTGAACAAAAGAAAAGTACTTCAGACTGTGATTCAATGTTTCAGTAATGCCAGATGCATATTTATATGATCTGAAATTGGATTTAAAGGCACTTCGAGTTTGAAGCTTCAGTGTAAATGATAGTGGAGCGGTGCTTTGGATTGCTTTTTGTGGCCTGTAGTACCAGTTTAAATAATTTCTGTGTTAAATAACGTTCAATACAAAAAATAAACCATAAGCTTTCACATACTTGCCCAAGCTGACAGGCAATTATTTTTGAGTTCTGTGCTACACATAAAACAGAATTACAAGCCAAAATGGCCAAACTGCGTTGTCTGTATCGCAGCAGAGCAGCCGACAACAAAAGCAGATTACCTGTTCTATTGGAGGGATATTAAGATGTTACATGCCATTCGATGGGCCCTGGGAGGCCCGTCATAAAAGCCACAGCAAGCTGTTGAGACGGAGACTCAGAGTTGTTTCCATCCTTTAGCTGCACTTGGGGACTGATTATGGTCAAGCAAACGGCCTTTACCTGGAAAGTCACTTTCACTTTCTCGTCCACCATTTGTTAGTATGGCTAATGTCTCATTAAGTCTCTCATAGGGGAAATGATGTGCTCTTTGGGTGAAGGTTAGGCTCTCAGCTTATCATGAGACAAAAGCGAGACTGATTATCACAGCACAGGCGCGCCTCAGCCTGTGTCTTTCACAACAAGTCCTATTTGTGTTACTGCTGGAGCTGCTTCATTACCCATAATCTATTAGGCCTCCCTCCACCTCCCCCAAATAAAAGTTAAAACATTTGGGCTAAATGATAAATGCTTGATCACTTTTGCGTGGTGTTCTGCGGAAAGGAGTGGACAGAAAGGAGGTGGGGGGTAAATTTTACATTATCAAGGAGATAATTACAAAGCAATCATAAGCTGTTTCCGGTAAAGTGGTAAACAAGCCAAGGGCTTCTGCTCTTTTCCCAAGAATAATTAAAAGTCGCTTTGCATTCTGTGCATCAGTGTCCTTTCCTCCACTCAGTGGCCACCTCTTGGCATAATAAAGCTGGCTGAATTTTACCATAGGGGAGGGGTCCCTCACTAAGAAGTGATTTGGCATCTTCTGGACCTCTTTTTTCTGTCTTGTATCTTCTCACAGATCTATAAAAAGCTCATCGTCTTGAACCTGTAGTTTGCAGTTATCAGCTTTTCCTTTTTTTTTTCTTTTATCTCCTGTTTTCCTGGTGCCAACTGACTGTTTTGAACAGCTGCGAATTGCTGCGTCACAAAGCGAAACCTTTCCAAATACGGACGACTGCTCCTCCGTGGTTCTGCCTTTTAATGCCTGAGTAACAGGTTCATTCATTGATTGGTCTAGACTTCAGAGAATGGCGACTTGCCGGCGGAGGCGTACGAATATTAGATGAGAGACTTCTCCATTCGGCTGAATTCTCAACCATGAAAATTGCAATCAACTTTTACTTCAAGTGACAATAAAAAAAAAAAAAAAGAAGGATATTCATATTTCAGCAAGAACTCAAGGACTGAAAAAGCAGCAAAGATGAGCTTGGCAAACAAGATCATGTTATAGTGTGCTTCCATTTTGTAGATTTTGGCAATTGGTGGCAATTTTTGCTTTTTCCTGAGCTTTCTCTAACTTCAGGTGTTTTCAGTTAGCACACTGTCATGGTCTCACACCATGATCTGCCTGCTAAACCCTTTTAACTCGGTCCCCGCTCTCAGGAGAGAGCAAAAACTAGGGACAATTTCTTTTCACGTTATCAACTTCCTTTCTCAGTTTCCAAGACGTGTCAATAACTTAAGACGCCCGCGGGCTGTGTCACATCACGGCGCTGACATGTAGTCGTTACTCCACTTCTAACAACGCCAGAATCAGTCAATTATCCATGGAATCGATCAACATAACCCCAGTGCCACTCATTTAAAAGAGCCAATCAATCTGCATGGGCCCCTTTCTTTATTTTCCTCGCCATTTTACAAGCGTTAGTGTGTGCGCGCGTGTGTTGATGGATCTGCTCGCGTGACAGCTCGTCCTCTGATTTATAGTTGTTTATTGCCGGCGTGAGACTGAAGTTGACCCCTCATCCAGGTTACCACCATTTCCCATGATGCCCGTAAAGCCGCACATTGAGCCACGTGAGGTGTTGTCTAGAGAAAATTCACACTGCAAAAGGCAGAATTTATGTGGTGTTATGAGCACCAGAACTTTTAAATGTTCCAAAAAAAGCGGCGACTCGCTCCTGTGCAGGTATGTGCCGACCGCGCTCGCCAACTCCTCGGTGACTTCATTACCAAATGAAGCGGCCCATAATTCCACATTGCACGGTGATAAATGCTGTAGCGGCAGTCTGTGAGGCAGAGAGGGCGGGGTGGGCAAAGGGGGACACCGCGTCCTCCCTACCTGATGACATGCAAGGTTTATCACGTTGAGCAGAGACATGGTCACCTTACCCCGGGCTTCATTGTGACAGCCAGCAAGTCACTCGAGAGCACCATTGGAAATCAATAAGCCCCTGCTCTTTAATTGTTAGAAAAAAGCTTCCCTGTTTACAGCATCACATCATCAGTCAGGACAACCTGACTTTCATTTATTTTTGCCTTTTCCGTCTCTTCCTCTTCGCCTTTCCCACCTCCTCTAACTCTTTCTCCTCTGTGCGATGTGCTAGCTGGCTGATTGTTTGGATTACGTAACAGGAGCCGGGCTGGTTTTATTTTCGGGGGGACCTGTTTGATATGTATACAGAAAGCTTTTCTGATTAACTTCAGGGTGCTTAAGGCGTTTGTGTGCCTTATCTCGGAGAGTGTTTGCCTCTGTGTGAGCTCCTCCGCTGTTGTCTCGCACTAACAGAGGACATGTGCTCGCTCCTGTCCTCTGTTGACTTCAAGATGCAAGTGCTGTGCTGTGCGTGTGCTGAGCTGAGAGTCAGGCGATTTCCATCACACTTTACTATGTCTTGATCTCCCAGAAGTCCTTTATACTGCAGATTCCCAACCTGTTTTTTAAGACTTTTAACAGATAAGCAATGCAGACTGCAGGTCGTTTGTCACAGGTTACATCATGTCTGTAATTTGTGTGCAGTTCAGAGTGCGATGATGTAGAAAGTTTCTGTTTCTCTTGGTTGTTCAGCACATTCTGTTTGAATGTTGGGTGGTTTTGAACACTGCTCTTCTTCATCATGGCACTGGAAAAAAAAAAGTGATGCGTTTAAATTCACCTGATAATGAAAAACTAAATTACTAGATTATTTCCAAAGTGTTAGTAATGGAAGCAGCTGAAGTAGGAAATCACTGGAGTCTACGATGTATGTTTGTGTAAAAATACAGAAATGGCTCTAGCAAATGATGTGAATGTGAATTTCATGAGAAATCTTAAAACTTAAAACAGCACTGTTTTTTCTTTCTTGACTATTAGTGCAGACATGGAGCAGTATTCTTACAAAGGTGTCCCTGTTTTGTCTGTATGTAGGTGATGAACAAGATACACAATAATCCGTTTAGATGACAGCAAGCAAGCAAACATTGGGAAAATTCATCAATGCATCTAAAAAAACCTTTCAAATGTCAAAGGGACAAAATGCACTCAACACCAAAAGGCATCAAGGATATACACAATATGCTTGTATGTGTGTTTTTATTTATTTATTTTTTTTTAGATAATGTTGTTTTCAAGAAATCCCCTACATGGCTCCTTTTATCATCTCATGACCACTCTGATTTATTCGCGATCCATTAGGGAGCTCTGATCCCCAGGTTGGGAACCATTGCCTCATACAAAACATCTTCAATCGTTCAAAATGCATCATATCATCTCAAAAGCTGACTAATCAGCCAAATTCACGCATTTACCTTTTTCACACAAAGCAAGTCGGTGTGTGATCCTCAGGCCTTTTCTTATGAGAAGCCCAAACCCAATAGTTACTCCATTTCCACACTCTTACCTCCATCTGTGTCTCCACAAGCCTCTCCTATTAGTGTGTTACCTGGGGAGGACCTCAGCTCCAAAACTCTGATTAGGCCCTCTCTGGCTAATTAACTGCTCGGGCCACAGTTGGCCATTTGCAGCGTTTAATGGAGGGATGATGCCGCAGCTGTCCTTCGTCCGTCATTCATCTGATTTGTGCCCTTTATGCCACAATTTGTGCCATAAAATTTATAAATAGCCAAAGCTAGCATAGCATTTATCGCTCTCATTAAAGTGACAGAAAATACGGCGCGCACTATGTCTTCATGTAAGCAGCAGCGAAAGGCTGTGTTTTAATTATGAGGACGAGAGAGAGAGAGAGAGAGAGAGAGAGAGAGAGAGAGAGAGAGAGTGTAGAGGGCTTTTGTCATACTAGAAGAAAATCCTGGTGATTCCTAGAGAGAGGACCTAATTATGACAATGTTGTGGTACTTTAAAATGCTGCAAGCGGGGATGATGGCTGTTAATTTTCTTCTGTCCTCCCTCTTCCCTTTTGCTCTCCGGCAATTCAGGGCAACAGGCCGCTTAATAATTTATGCCTGTCTGTTATGGTATGAAAATCAGGAAGACACCAACATACAAACATACAAATTGAAGGAATCGAATATTTCCCCCTCTGGAGTCTTGAGTTTAGACCTTAACTCCTCCAAATCCGTTGCTCTGTCAGGTAACAGCGGTTGGGGAGCGGCAGCATTTAGATGAATCCTGAACAGATGGCTTATTTTTTAACACGAATTTACTCTAATAAAAAGGCGTTAAAACTACAGTATATACTCGCTCGCTCACCCAGCCACTTCCTCGCACAAACCCCAGGCGCTGTGGTATCATCCAGCTGCGGCGAGTTCTTTAAGCAGGGAGAAGGTTTGCCCATTCTGCCCTCGCGCATGCACAGAAACACTTCTTTTTTTTTTCTTCTCGTGGTGCTGCTGAATTATTTTGGAGTTGTTTGGTTTCATTACACCTTTAGGCCATCTTTTACATTCAACCTGCATGAATATCTGCAAGCGCATGTTTTTTTTTTTTGTTTTTTTTTCCCTGCCGTACACACATGCATGCACAAATTAATTTAACATAGACAGTGTGCTGTTTTTGGTCTGTTTAGTATCCCCTACTAGTTCATGTTTCAACCCTCTTTCCCTCTTTGGGTGTTTATTTCCAGCATTGTTCTTTTGTGTCTGTGACTAGCCTGCACTTTTTTTTTCTTTTTTTCTCCAGTCCTTCCCGAGGGAAAGTGGATAGCACATGTGAACAGATCACTTCTGATTAGTGGGGGTGCTTTAAAAAGATGCCTGTAGTGTTTTTCTCCAGAAACAAACAGTGGTGTGGCCTCCCCGGGGAAGACTGCCATTTCCTTAGCACAGTACAACCCCCGAGAGAAGTTGTTTTATCTCCCAAGTGCTGTTAACTTTCGGCTTTAAACTGCGTGCTTGCTGATGCCTTGTTTTTCACATCACAAGATGATGATGATACTACGCAGAGCGGCAACGGAGCTGATTTAAAAGTTGGATTCGGCTTCATCTTCGTCTACGCGGAGGATGGCTTTTTTTTTTTTTTAATTCTGTTACAGCCTCGCAACATAAACTCGCTGTCATTCAATTCTCTCTTCAAATTTACATATAAAGTGTCTGATAAGTGTATTTGTGTGTTGCCGATGCACGTTTGCACAATTTGCAGCAAAACATAAAGGTTGGGAGGAATTTGACTTTGTTTTGAATAAATTTGAATCATGTGGCATTTTGTGTGCAAGGAGGCAGCATGAGGGAAGATAGGAGAGGGTGGGTAAATAGCACGGGAGGGTGGGGAGCAGAGGCGGGCGACTGATTTGCCTCCGTTCTGTCGGGAGGATTTACGGTGCAAGTGTGTTGAGCCATCAATCAATTGTGGCGCACTCCAAGGACAACTTTGTCTCTTTATGCAATTTGTAAGGCTGTCCAGTCAAATTGATTCCTTAACCAGGAGCCGTCCAGCTCCCAGAGAAGAGTAAAACCCCCCTGAAAAGAACATCAACCTCTGTGTTTGCTGTAAACCAGACAATAAATGACAGGACCGTTGACTATCGATGTCCAAAATCCAACTGCAAAACAAAGCGGGTGACAAAAGAAAAAACAAGATTAAAAGTGATGGCAGAAGTGATTGATTCAATGTGATTAAAGGGAACAAGTGAGGATTGATGCTGTCGAGTCCCTGTGACAAATGATTCGGGTGTGATGATTGTTTTACACTCGGTCCTTCATGGATTAAATCTCCAGAACAAAAGCAAATTATTTTTACCACTAAAGGTCGACATTGACACCCAAAATTCAGTTATGAAATGTGAAGATATTGTTTGGATAAATTGGTATGAACTTTAGAGATTTGTTACTTCACTACTTCTGGGTACTTCTTTTGGCTCCATGAATGATCCTGTTGGTCCGCGACTTCTGTCCACACTGAGCTTTGTCAACAACTATTAGATGGTTTGCCTTGATATTTGGTACAGATATATACAGGGGATAAAGTCCAATGACTTGAGCAATCCTGTAACTTTTTGATATTTTTAATGTGGCTGACATTTGTGGCTTTTAGTGAAATGTGTCACCAACAATTGGGTGCATGTCATGGAAAACATAAAACCTTTTTTTTTTTTTTCTAAATGCCCAAGAATGGTGCTGGAGGAAACCCCATCCCATCATTTCTTGCTGAGCACGCATTCAGTCTTCCTCCATGTCGACTCTGTGGTGATTTGGGACGTTTAGCGGACAATAGGACAGCGATTACAGAAACAGGCTGTACACTTGAATAATTGATGCCGGAAATCGTGCTCAGCTATTTAGAATTCATAATGATACCCCGCCTTATCCTTCACCCCAACACACACACACACGCACAGCCCCTAAAATATCCAGCTTGTGTACAAACACCTACGATCAGCGGCTGTGACTCACTTGCCTGGTTGCAGCGATCACTTTAATGCGGAAATAATAAAAGAATCTCACATTAATGGCACATGATGAATTACACTGCAGAGTAAATGTCTTAGCATTGCTTTTAATATGGTCTTTAAGATTTTAGATTAGCATCCCCTCATTTTTCTGCTGTGAAAATCAAATTCAAAGGAACATTTTCCTTCCATTCCGCTGACTGAAATGACTAGAAACATAAATATAGAAACAAATTGAGTCAAAGATTATCTAATGGAGCGTGCGTCAGTGCAGTTTGTCAGAAGCTTTATATAAGAGTATTGCTCATTGGCCACAGTTCTTTAACTATTGAAACCATTTTATTTATCAAATAGCACAAGTTTTGAGCTGTTGCAGTTCACTTTATCATTCATTGAAGACATGAAAACATTCTGCCACCAGTAAGCTGTTGACAGCTGGCACAAGGCACATATCACATCCATGTGAAGACTGGCTGAATTTATGACAACAAATAGCCCGAAAATATAGTTCATTTCAGTTTGATCGGGGAAAAAAACCATTCCATCTGAGGGCTGTCTGACAAACAGCACCATGACATGTCAGCCTCGCTGCACATTTTGTGTGTGATAAGACAAATCTAGAGGGAGGGAGATCCAATATTAACAACAGTGGTTGCTTTTACAAACGAGATCTTTTTTGGAGGTGACATCCCTCGCAGTCATAGCAAGATGTGAAATATCAGTGGTATGTCATCTTGGGCCTTGGATAAGGTTGTTCCTGCAAGGTCCTCTGATTGTCCACTAGATTGTGAAATACCAGCAAAAATGAAAGTAATTCTGGGAATTTATTAAAATTATTTATTACAAATACCATGTAACAGTGTAGGCTGTAGACCAACAAAATCTCTTTGTCTGTTTTGATAAAAAATATTTTCTGTTAACCAATCACTAATATACCTGACATATCCATTCAAGAGTATTTGGAAATGGACTTACAAGAACTTGCCTTGTGGCACCAATGTTGACTAAGTTTGTTGCATTTTTTCATTAGTCTAGCTTGCTAGCTATGTACGAAGATAGCGTCTGCATTCTTAATCTTGCATACCAGCTACCAATTAGCACCAACTCACATGTACTTGTTGAACTGCTGAACAAATGTGGAAAGAGGGTTCTGATTTTTCAGCTGGAACCAGGCTCGGACTATTTCAGTCAAAAGTAGAACAGTCACTACTTGCGGGTTGCAGCAGGTGTCACTGTCCTGCTGTTCGGCGGCTGTTACTTTGCTCTCCTGTAGGTGGCAGAGTTTGGCAGGCGTTCATCTGACACTTAATAAACTCCCCTTAATAAGCTCCCCCTTGTGGAGAACATACAGCCTGCTAAACGTGAAGATGAGAGTTTGTGAGAGAGTTGGAAGCCCACAACAGATATGTCCAGTATCTGTGTTGAAAACGGTTTTAAAGCTCACCTGCTCCGCTAAAGGCCCAAGACATATTGCACGGGATTTTTAAGTAATTGGCCTCCATGGACCAATTCAATTAGTGACTGCCTGTGTAACCTACAACCTCTTTTGCACCAACTAGTTCTGAACTCTGTCCAGGGCCAGGGGAGTTCACAGACAATAAATGAACAATTCATGGACCCAGCTGTGCTCAGATTTCAGTCAACAGCTCCCTGCTCCACCACCTGGCAGGACATGACAAAAAACAAGAGATTTTGATCAAGAAAAGCTCCATCCAGACAATCCAGACAATTGGGAGCAGAGGTGCCATTCTGTCCCATCCCCCATTTCAAGGCTGTAGGCTTTGCTCAAGTGTGATGTCCAACCGCTCTGCTCAGAATAGCTTTTTGTGGTTCCTGTCTTAAGCACTGGACATCACAGCTAGAGCCGCCACTTCTGCCGCCATTAGAAAGTTGGTCTTTGTTCAGGCCGGTCTCTTGCTGCTTATTTGACATTCTGCTCACCTGTGCATTTGCCAAGCGGGGGCTTTGTGCTTCTATTGATTGGCCAAGACCTGGTCAGTCAGGAAGAGTGTGTGCCCGCCAGGTTATCAGTGACATCACTCCTCAGAAAAGCAGCGTTTGCCTCTCCTCTCCCTTATCGATAGTTTAGGGAGTGCATTAAGAGTGGCTGCTCAGCCTGATTTATTGAGACGCGCAAGCGCCTCTCCCCACACCCAAAGGGCACTGGGTAACAATCCAGTCTCACTTCCTTTCCCCGCAAACAGTGTTTATTTACTCACTCTCAGGGAGGCAATGAAGGCAGCCCTGACAGACAAACAATCTTATGATGCAGCCTTCATGTCAGAACTGGATTTTTTTTCTTTCCCTCTCTCTCTCTCTCTCTCTCTCTCTCTCTCCCCCCATCCTCTCCAACTCCCTCCCTCCAGAATGTCTCAGTCAGTTGTCAGTCCTTTTTCCCTAGCCATGGGCCCTGTTGACACAGGAATCCGTCACTCCTCACACGGGGGAGAGCGGGACATGTTGGCGGCCATTACTATTCATGAGGCAGTGTGATCCACTCTGTCACCCGTTGTCAGCAAGAGGTGTCTGTCTGCACCACCGCTCCCCTTACTCTCTTTATCAGCCAGGGGTGGCTAATGAGAAGCACCAGGTTAATACCACCACTAGAACAGCAATGGCTTTAAACCTCTTAATTCATTTAGACACTGCTAATTGAAACCCATGTGAACTACACTCTGGACACCATCCATTTTCCTGCAAGCCACCGCTGAAAGGGAAATGCAAATGCGATTTGATCTCTTTCTGAAACTGATGCCAGGATTAACTCACCTTGAGCCAGATCATTTTCCCCTTTTTGGATTTGCATCTTTTTCTTTTTTGGAGCAAGTCTCAGCCTTGCGCATGATAGCCATTAAGTCAAAATTAAGTCTTGCCGGGAAATGTCAGACAAGCACAACCAGATATACTTAGAATCGGCAGTGACATGCAACACCAAAAATAACCAGCTTTGGAGAGTCAAAAACACCTTAGTCCAATTACAGCAAGTAAAAACAGCAGCCATGACTAATACTAGACAACCTCCTGGATGTGGAGAAGTGTAAATTAAAAATTCACCCCGCAGTTGTCAGACATGACTTAGTCATCCTGCACTTGAGTGTTTAATCAGCATGCAGTGAACACTGTGGGCTTGTTGACTAAAACCAGGAGTTCTTACTCTCCCTCCTTCCACCTCCTTCAGCCTTCATGCATATTTATCCTTGCAGCTTTTGTCAATGCTGCTGGAAATGAATATTGACAACAGTGAGAGGGCGTTCTTTATCCCACTGCACGGCCAACTTGGTGCATCCGGCCTCGCTGTGTGTGTGAGATAGCTGAACACAATGCGTTCTAACTTCTTGCGAGGCATGCTACCCCCACACCCCCACATTAGCTGCTATCTTTGATGCATCTTTATGCTGCACTGAAGGGCTGTGGCCTAATGATAGGAGATCATTCTACCTGCCTTAGATGCAGCTGTAAATATTCAAATGAGCCATCATCAGTCGATGGTGTGAGAGATAACGGGTCCATCTTTTACCTGCCCTTCTTGTGTGCGACAGCAGGATATATTTACTTGACTGCATCATCGTCCCCAAAAGCGCTTGATTTGCTGGCATAAATTTCAGCAGACACACATCCTTCCCCGCGCCTGCAGAGGCAAATGCTTATTCATTTACCCGTTTGTCATTTCAATAGTTATTTTATGGTGGTGCTGTATTAATTGAACTGCTTCTACTGCACAACAATTCAAGGCCCAGTGAATCTATTACAAAGGGAGTGTGCCGGAAACATCGCTGAACGGGCTCACAAATCAGCCTAAGCTGAGAGGGGAACCTCACAATAATGTAACACAATCGCACTAATCTTTCATCTACAATGTGCTCCTTCCTCAGCCATGCAAGGAAAA
>JBAJHX010000042.1:10488624-10499734 GCA_037176925.1 Amniataba percoides | reverse complement strand
GAACCTCACAATAATGTAACACAATCGCACTAATCTTTCATCTACAATGTGCTCCTTCCTCAGCCATGCAAGGAAAATGTCTTAAAAGCCCGAAGTGGCTGCTGTGGAAAAACCAGA
The DNA here is from genome assembly GCA_037176925.1 of Amniataba percoides. Classification (NCBI taxonomy): domain Eukaryota; kingdom Metazoa; phylum Chordata; class Actinopteri; order Centrarchiformes; family Terapontidae; genus Amniataba; species Amniataba percoides. Next base: position 10,499,617 of record JBAJHX010000042.1, on the reverse strand, counting down.
TTGGTTGCACGGGAGTTCCACTAGATTACTGCGTGCTCGGAGTGGTTGTTGGGCTCCACGGGAAGAAATATCCTGTATGTTAAAGAAAATTACCCAAGAGGTAGTTTTCGCTGCTCATCATTTGAACTGTCACTTTGTAGGAGTGCGCAGGATTGTTTCAAACTTTTAGTTTAGCAAGTATTTCCAAGTAAGACATGAAATATCTGGATGTGCCATATTATATCGTATACTCAGTGATGGTAGGTCATCGGAAAGTATTCGCTGCAGTCATCAACTTTCTGCGTGTGTGCATTAAGCCATTGGTAGACTTTTATGTTTGCTGTCTTAACCACAGTGCACAGACTGTTTTTAAACATTATTTTCAGCTTTGAAGTGTGAGTTTTTGCTGACTGTGTTTGGGAATGTAGATACTGATAGTGCTATCAGCAGCAGATACAGAAGCAGATTCTGTACCTGCATCTTTAAAAATCTGTATGCACAAGTCACATGTCATACAAATGCAAACATTTTATGTAAAGATGGGAGATTAATAATAATGAATTCTTAATTTTTTGGGGTATAAATTAACGTTAATGTTTGACAGAAAGTCAAAGACAAAACAAAAAAAAGAGGTTGCCTGTGAGAAATAAAATTTATATTAAAAAACATACAAATATATAGTCCAGTACACAAGAGTTAAGACTCAGCTCAGTTAAGCTTGAATATGTTCACTAAAAATACAGAATTATTCTGGGACTCAGCCAGCAGAACTTGATTCTTCATTCTTTGATTTTTGGGCAACTCAACATTGCAGCTGGTCTCTAACTCTGCTGTCTGCTGCTGGACAGGTAGCGTGCAGTGTGTTCATCAGAGCTTTTTGCTGAAAACAGCTGCCTGCCAAAACAGAGCCGTGCACTGCAATACTAAAACAATGAGCTACAGACACTGAAAGATTTGGGGGATAATTCTCTGTGGCTGCCGCTATAAGCTCTTAATGTAAACATACTGATTAAAACTACCTATAGTTAATGCCTAACCAACCAAAACTTTTACTTATCTTGACTGATCTCTGAAGCCCCCAAGCAACAAAATCTGTACCTGTTCTATTGACTGAAAGAGGACTGATTTATTTTTTAAGCCTTTAAGTGTGACAAAACTAATGTCCTCATATCCCCGATCGCTCAAGTACTGTCAGCCTCCACATCGTCAGTCTCCTGCCTGTTATCAGTGGCATTGCTCTGCTCTGCAACTCGACATCACATATTCAAGTCATTGATGCTTCAAGCTTTGAGACATTTCTGCTCAACTGAAAATCATTTGAATAGCACTAATTTATCTTAAATATGTATTGTAGCTCAACAGTGTTTTGATTTCTCATTTTCTTAATAAAGCTGGTGTTGTGGGGGGTGGTGGGGCGGGTTAAAAGAAAAAAAAAGACCGCAGCCTCTTGCTCGCTTTGTCACTTTAATTCATCTGTTATCTTCTGAAAGACTTAATAATACTTCTGTGACTCAGCACTCCGTTCTCTAAAACAAACAACATGCTCCAGAGCTGATGGGGACATCCAATTTAACTGCCATCTTAATGGAATCTATAATAAGCACAGGGGCACAATAATGGCAAAGCACTGCATCTTCTGATAACACAGCAAGCATCAAAACCCCTGTGATCACCAAACAAGTCCAGTTTTTTTTTCTCCCCTCAGTGGAGCAAAGAACAAAATGTCCAGATGTCATTGTCAAGTTGCTGGTAACGTATTCCCCGCGGGCTCCTCACAGGGGGATGCCTCCGCTCTCCAGCAGCCCTCGTGCCACATAGAGGTAATCTGTACTCGGCAGCGCAGGGGCTCCTCTGCATTTCCTTCCACGCTTCTGAAAACCTCCCCTGACTTTCATTTCACGGGCACCTGTTCCCTTGTGCGCTCAAGGCGGAGGAGTCAAATCACAAGACTTTCATATGAGAACCAGGACCGAGGCAGAGGCCTTAGATACGAGGAGAGGGAGGGAATCTGCGCCACGTGACGAAGAGCTTGTCTGGCGGCGGCGTGCGGAGCCATGTTTTGTAAAAAAAAAAAAAAAAAAAAAAAACAACAAATTTGCTCTGTGTCATTTGAAGCGGCCGCCTTACTGTGTTCGTTGGCTGTGCAGGCACGACATGAAAACGATAAAGCGAGCAAGAGTCCACGTGAAGCAGGGGCTCGCTGCAGGGGCCATCGATGATGCGATGAGGTTGTCCAAGGGAGAGTGCGTCCGTCTCCTGGAGGTCAAAGGTGGAATGAGTAAGTTAAATGAGTATGAGAAGTGCAAAGAGTTACAAAGTTTCGTCACAGCTTAAAAAAAAAAAGAGAAAAGATCGCTGCGACAATCAGACGTACTGGGCAAACACCGGCCCAAGCTTTGGAGCGACGCTTGTGACAGCCCGATGAAACGATAGCGACTTTGGCTCCTCAACAAATATTCAAATGAGATTACATGAAAGCCAGAGGAATGACAGACAAATGGACACAAATCGGGTTTCATTTGTTTACTCTTCTGCAATTGTGTTAGGCACCCCCCTCCTGGCTCCAGAGGTAATGATTGTGGTGGGACCAGATTAAAGGCTGTAGTCAGCTGTTTAGTGGGGCTCTGCTAACAGAGATTAGCGGCAGCTGCTTGGCGACAGACTTGGTGGGAGGAAAAAAAAAAAAAAAAAAAACGCATCTCGGCAGAGGGTTTCATTGTCTCAGACCGCAGCCACCTTGATGAGTGAGACTCCCAACAACAGGAGGCAGTATGAGCATGGAGGATTGGCAGGCTTTGTTTTCTTCAAACCACATCAAAACTCCGTCACCAGCTTGTAGTCTTTCTCCTGCCCCCCCCCACAACCCCCCTCCTCCTTCTCGGTGGCGTACGCATGGCGAGTCGTTGCAGATGTCGCCCGTAATGATGCAGACGGCACACACAGTCATACAGAATGGAAGCGGAGCTAGCTGAAATTAGTAAAAATTACTTTCTCATTACCTCCCTCATTGCTCCTGTAAGTAGTCTGAGTTTCCGCACGATTAGGAGAACGAGCCGCGGAGCACCGGGCCTTTACCGCACTCTCAACACACACAGTTCTCTCTCTCTCTCTCTCACACACACACACACACACACACACACACACACACACAGACTAAGTTAGCTTTTATTCAACCGTTTCTCCAACCCACCCAAACGCTCATCACCTCATGTCACCTTTCCTCTAATCGCTGAACAAGCGTCACGTCAGAGGCAGGAGACTTATGAGACTACATGCAGCTGTGTCATGCTTCACACTCGGCCCTCACCTGCTCTTTATTTTTTTTTTCTTTTGTAACTTTATTGTGTCAACTGCTCAACCGTCAACCTTTCTTGGGCCTGACGGGAGCTAATTATTGCATGAGCTTCAATGAACGCAGTGTGCTCATTTGTCCTTGTCTGAATACAATCAGACTCTCCATTGGCTTAGTCCTGCAAAGCCTCCGGCCAAATAAATTAGAATAAATTCACATGGTGAAATTACCTGTTTTGCTTGCAGGTTATTATGAGTGATATTCACAGGCCACTGTTGCAGCCTTGAACGGTACCTCAAAAGGCTTTAATACTGAGATGGAGACTTATGAGTAGTTTTTTTTTTTTTCTGGAGGGGTTTATCAGGACATGTGTATGCATGTGGGCACTCGGAAAGAAGAAAATCACTGATTTGCAATAGAAACATGCGCCACAAGAAGCACCCGGGATGAAATTTCTGATTGTGTGCCTGTTCTACAAGCTGCCAAAGCTCGAAGACTTAAAAGGGTGCAGTTGGCATGGCTGAGTAATGGATCACTCGAGACGGTCCGGAACAGTAGTGTGCCAGGATCGCTTTACACGAAACCCAGGAACAGAGAAAATGCAATGTCCGCACAAAGCCTTGCAACAGGAAACCCGGAAACTGGTAGCTTGTGAAGCACAGACAAAACTCGGTTTGCTCCTTTTTATAGGAATGATCAGCTTATCCTTTTTATTTTTCTTTCCCCCCACCCCTCTTTGTTCCAAGTACATGAGTGAAGTGTGCAAGGTGTGCTGTGTAAATCTAGGACATGGCAATACGCCCAGGAAGGCGTTGATAATGTAATGACTCTCTCTGTGCAGAAGAAGATATGAATTAGAGTGGGGGGGGGGAGGAGAGTGTCCATCTATATTTGCAATGTGCAGCATGTTCCCGAGCCAGAATCTGCTATTTGTTCAGTTCACATCGATTCTTTCACCTGGTTATTCGTCACTGCGCACATAAAATGCAAAAACACAGGCCTAATCTAATTCCTCTGTATAAATAAACCAGATATGCGCAGTAGTCCCCTTATTACAACATTAGAGGAGGTTTGTAATGTAATCACACTATCAGGGATTGCTTTGGAAGACTTTGACCCGTCAGAAGCTGTGAAACTGATCTGTTTTTAGAAGCAGGGAACAATATTACACCCGCAAAATTAGACTTGTTCTCCAGCCAGACGCTCGACTGTGACTATATGTAGGATACACACATTTTAGCACCTATTCCCGGCTGCAGGACCTCATACGGTGTCAGATGTGTCGTTCCCCCGTTTCTTCCAACTGTGTGGTATTTCTTTCCGCTGTGCCTGGTGCTTGTAAAAGCATCACCCAAAAATAACCTCGCCACTGGAATGCTGGAATAGGAAGGAATTGTGTTCATCCAGTTAAAATTATCTCCAGTCACTCTCTGGGAACCCACGCACTTCATCCCAAAATACTCCTGCCTTGCGTCACGGCTGGACCTTTACATAGCTTTAGAGGGGGAAACTGATGCCAGCTCCAGCAAGCGCGTGAAGCTCCCGCAGCCTGTGCCAAGGTCTCATGGTGTGGAATCGGTGCCAGCTGACTCCCCTCCATGTAAATTCGCGCGTGTGTTTTTTTTTTCCTTCTTTATGGGTGACGAGGTCAAGTCATCTGAACTAGGCTGTTGATCCCTGTTGAGAAAGCTGCTTCATCATGTATAAAGCTTGTCATGTTGTGGCATTTTGTGTCATCCCTGTGTCACGTGATTGGAGTGATGTAATCGAGTCCTGCTACATCACAGAAACGTATGTAATGGCTGTTACAGCATAACTTTGTAAGAAGTTAGTAAAAATGTAGAATCAGAAGCATACATAACACGTCTCTTTTGATAAAAAACATTTACTGAAGTCTTAATTTTCATCGCCAATTCTCTGAGGAAATATCACATTTGTAACAATGTTTTGATTTTGGTCAACTCACTCTTTAGATTATAATGCAAGTACAGATGGCGCAAATGAACCGAGTGTTGAGTTTAGCGTGACACTAAGTACTCACAGTGTGTTTAATGTTTACTTCACACACAAAAAAAAATTAAAAAATAAGAATCATGTGGAGCATTAGGCTGTAGGAAATGAGTACTATCAAATGTTGCTTGAATACTATTAAAAAACACGAAGAAATACTTCCCACTCGTATTATTTATAGCCTGGCATCTTCACATCGGTCTTCTGTTTTTTAAAGAGAGACATCTGTGGTATTCCCCCAGTAATTTTTGTTTTTACAAGAAAAGCCAGAGCTGTTAATCTTGGCGTGGCTGTGGGGGCCTTCGAAGACGTGTGCCCAGACCTGGGAACAGCTATGGGGCTTCTGCTCTGGCAGCTGGCTTCAAGCGGTGACCAATAAATGATGGTCATTTTTTAATTTGCTATAGTCTTTCATTGGGCTCGCCGTGGGGGTATTGTAGAACAACTGATGATTTAAGACCATCTTTGATTACCCAGTTGCTCCCCCAGCATTCACTACATTCACTCACCCAGGCCTAATTAATTTGGTATAGATCAGATTCTTTTTTTTTCTTTTTTTTAATTAATGTAGCTCTAAAATCTGAATTAGACTGTTTCCAAATTGTTCTCTGTAGACGGATGCGCTTGGATACTCACAGTGAGTTTAAGTAGGAGTTATCTTTACCATTTAATGGCAGATGTACAATCACAGTGAATGAACACAATTACATTGTATGTTATCTAATCAAGATGGGAAAACAGTGGAGAGGAGGGTCCAGCAGATTACTGGGGAACAATGATTGGATAAACTGCAGACTAAAATTTATAAACTGAACACAATAAGATAGATAAAGCTTTTGATTCCATGACTGCAGAGGAATTTATTGAGCTTAAGCATTGTATGTTGTCACACTGCCACCCTGAAACTGATCAAATCTCAGTGACAGCTGCACTGACATTTCAGCGTGCTTTCAGGCAGTCCAAAACAGATTCTCAATCCTCTAAAGGGCTGGTCACCCTAATGAATCTGTGAATGGGCCTACGAGCTATTGATACTCAAATAATGTTAACCTGCAGGATTACTTGATCCTGTCTAAATGGCAAGTTATGTCAGTATTAATCTGCATTATGAGGTCACTCAAACAAGGTTGACATTTTGCCTGCCTGGATCGCCTCCCTGTCGCTTTGTGTTTGTGATACCAGCCTATGTAAATAAGGGAGCTCTGCTCTTCTGTTCCGCCTTGCCTCAGAATTTGTTTAGGATTAGAAATCTCATTTTGCCCCGAGCCCTGCTTGCTTTAGATCAGTCAGCTCATCTGCAGATCTCGGAGCAGATAAACACCGCCGTTCTCTGGGCCTCAGCGTTTTTTACATTCTGCAATTTGCAGAGAACCAGTATGCTCTGTTCCTGTCACATCACAGGCCGAACGGGGGAACGAGTTGGGGGGGCTGAGGAGGCGTTGGCACACCTGCAGGTCGTGACAAGTGTGCAAGGCATGGCAGAAAGAGTAAGCGCTCCAGGGGTTATCTACCTAATTTCAAATCCATTCTGGGAGGAAAGCCTGGGCGCTATTCCCATCTTTACAGAAAGATTTAGAGCGAGTCAGTTGACAGGGCAAAAAGGCAAGGACAGCCTTTGTGTGGGAGATGAGTGACAAAATGAGTCATGGCCGTCAGTTGGGTTATGGAGTGTGATGAGGAACAAAGAGACTGTTGGCCTGTCAGAGAGCAAAGCTATTAGACCAAATCTCACTCTACCTATCTTCACCACTGGACCTGGATCCCAGATTTTACGATGACAAATTAATGTATTTTTTCAGCAGTATAATGTTTTATTATTAATTGAAATATGTGCAGAAAAAAAGATAAAAAATCTTGTCAACAAAATGAACACAAACAATGGGAGACACATTTGAAAAGCAAGATGCTAAAGCTAAGGTTGAGTGATGTCTCCTGTGGCTTTTGTTTTGTCACACTTCTCGGGTGCTGTCGTGCGTGGCTCCCCAACACTGTGCCAGGCTCACGCTGCTATTTCTGGGTGCAAAATATGGATGTTACATAATTTTTCTTTCTGCGGAACAAGTTGCACAGGTTGCACTCGGGCCCTTCACCTTGCCACCGTGCAGAAACTGAACTGGAAGGGGCCCGGGCCGAGGACTAAGTGTACTCACTTTGTACGGCACACCAATCTGTTGGGGTTGAGTCAGAATGGCCACCCACGAACAACTTCCTCTGTATCAACGCAAGCTGGGCGCTTGCTGTGAAACGTCAGCCGCTAATCTAGCATAACGGGGACTGAAAATGAAGCAGACCAGAGAGTGCCGAGGTATTAGCATTTGAGCGTAGCGTGCAGGAGGAAAAGCTTTTTACCAGCCCAGTGCACCCATATGGCATTAGCACATAAAATGCCACTGTTGACATTTTGGAGGCTCGGTGCCTCTGTAAGTGCGGGGCATCGATATTAGAGTCATTAGAGAAGGTACTTGATCCCATATTGATGGTGAAACAGTCAAGTGCCACATAGCCGAAAGATTCTGTGGTTCTGACGTTGCTTCTGCTCTGGAAGGGCTGGTTTCCCATACTCGAGGATTGATGTGGCGCTTATGTGGACCAAGTGCTTCTGAGCTATGAGAAATTAAATGATAATCCAAGATAGCCACCGATCCACCTCCCCTCAAATACCTAGTCTTTTTTTTTTTTTTTTTTTTTAAACCTTCACTTGTAAGAATTCTCATATTTATATGGATTTTAAATCAGACCACTGCAGGATTAAACCAGAGCAATAATTACTTCCTCTTAGCTGTTTGATACATGTCATCCTGGTGCAAATCCTACTCTTGATAGAAGCAACAAATTAAAGCTGCTTAAAGGTCAGTTAAAGGTGACAGGCCCTCATCAGCAGCTCCCCGGGTCTTAGTACGTGTGCTTTGTATTGATTTTTCAGGGCAAAATTAAACATTTCTTCTAAGAGATCTTCTGATATGAGCCCTGATTAAGTCTGAAGTGCCTAATAAATAAAACGTGCTGTTTTTTGTGGTCATTTGTAAATTGTCAAATGCAATGGCTCTCAGTAGAAAGTGTCTTTTTATAGTGCTACAAGTCTTGAGAAATAATTTATAAAAGAATGACATTTTTTTTCCAGTAGGGCTCCAGCTCCTAGCAGCGGCACAACTTGATTGTGGAAATGTTGTTTACCCGAAAGTGAGTTGCTAGCAAGTGCTGCATTCCCTGAAGGCATTATGTACCTAAAATCAACTTGTGGCTCTTGGTTCTAGATAACAAGACTAGGGCTGGGTAGCTTTTTAAAGCTTTTTGTCTTAACCCTTCGGGGCACAAAACCCCCAGCTCAGCGAAGGCTTAACCACCCCATGTTAATATGTGACCCTCTGTTTCTTTTTTGTGTTCCCAGTCTCTCATAGATATTTCATTTTTTGGGCCTCATAAAGCTGGGAATCCCTAAAGGCAGCATTGCACAACTCTCCTCCTTCTATTCATATGTTAGGAACTCTTGAACAGTGTCAGATGCTGCAAAGTTATTTTCAAATTCAATTTAAGCTAAGTCAAAGTTGTGTTGATTGGAAAGATTGAGGCGTTAGGCACAGGTTTGAAATTGGATGGTGGGAATTTAGTAGATTGGTGACTCCACACGGTAATCTGTTATTAGATCTCATTTTGCTATATTTGGTCATTTAATTCTTCTATAATCAGAAGTAGATTCTTTCCCACTGATACCCTTTGCTTTGAACTAACAATATTGGCTCTGGCATCTAGAATACAGATGGAAATAATTCAAGAAGAAGCGATTTAGTAGTATTTGATGAACTCTAAATGTAATCATCAGAGTGGTTATGCTGGTCTACCAACACTCCAGAGACTGTCCTCCCAGGAAAAACAAATGCATCAGTTGTTCTTGAATCGTTCCTACTCTATTGGATGTCAGAAGCAAAAGTGGAAGCTGTGTAGTGTTGTATAGACCTTACATTTGGTACGAGGTGGTTGAGATGGTTGACAATGTATTGAACTTTGATGTGGAAGATCACAATTCTTTTCGTGGTGGCAGTCATAATCACGATTGTACTTTAACCATGTAGTCATTTAACTTTGATAATGAAGGTTCCTCACCCTTAACCAAGTAGTTTTTTTCAGCCTGAACCATGATCTTTCTTCAACTGTAACCAAGTCATTTTTGCTTTTAAACCCAACCAACACTTTTGGACCAGGCACTGTGACTATTTTAACTATAACATGAGTAGCTTATCCCTGTGCAGTGTGGGCCGGAGAACTGATCTAATTAGCACAGACATGTAAACAGCAGTCGATGTTTGTCAGACTGCTGTAGAAAAAAATCTCATTTTTATGTAGCTCTGACACTTTCACACTGAACACAATATCAAAAAGCATGTTGGATAATTGATAATAATTCGCTAATTTCCAGATGCCAGTGAAGGCACAAGGCGATCACAAGCAGCAGATATCAGTCTATACAATGCAAAATGCACAGTGTAGACAGGAATTGAAAACACAAAATTAGGGTGCACTTCCTTTTTGCTGAAATGCAAGTGAGTGGCTTTCTGACTCACTCAAATAAAAAAAACATTAGGCAAATTTGTCGGATGTACTTTCTGTATTTTAAGATGAACTGGAATCTGCTACAGCACTTGCTGTTAGAAATCAAAGCCTTCTTAATTTTAACTAACTTAAACATTTGCTTTGATAGCATTCTCTGCCCCGCTGTTATCAGACATTACTTAACCAGCTGTGACCCCTCCACTTGCCCAAGGGCTCACCTCTTGATGTTTAACCTGCATGATCTAGGACTTAGGGGAAATGGTGTTGGTTAAAAGACCCTAAAGTAGAATGATTGATAGAATAAACAATGAAATCCCTACCATCCTGATCTAAAGATAGGAGGCGAGAGAGGGGACACACGTCATTAGCACTACTACAAATGTCAATGGGACTTTGAATAGGATTTTCTTACTGAAAAAAACCTGGAAGTCCAATTTATCACAAGGTCACTATGGACAGCACTGACAATGTACTTTGTTCTTTAGTGCAAGCAGAATCAAAAATAAGAAAATGCATATTACTTGTGCTCTGAAAATTAATTTGAACTACCCGCCAATCTTGTTTATAAATTATCCAAAAATACCAACTCGAGGACGTCTTTTTTAAATCGACCGTTGAGCGTTGATGGCAACACCCAACTCTTGCAAGGCAACCACACCTGACCGCCAACAACCCCACCACTTCCCTTGCACACCTTCGCCCGTGTTGAACATCACCTTAGCCTCCCACCTTGCAACCTCCCCTCCCCTAAATAATCTCCTGATAAGAAATAACACAGCTGATGATTAATTATAGCCATTGTGCTTGTGGACTGATATACTCCCTCCTCACATCCATCTTTAACCCCCCTGTTCCCCCACTCTCATTCTCTTCCATGTGACCATTTGACTCTGAGGATAGTTTTCAGAGGGACATAAAAACTAGTCAGCTGTAAAGCTAAATGAAAGTCGTTTGCTCTCCACATAGCCTGCTAATGTAACATGCAGCTTTAGGGACTATTGGTCTTTCTGTAGTTATAAAGTAACTCATTCTTAAAGGCGGTGTTTAATAATTGAAAGTGATGGAAGGGAACAAAATTAGAATGGGCATAATTTAATGATTGAGTGTTCATTTCTTTTTTTTCCCACTTTTTCTTCATCCCCCCACTGTCTTCTTCCCTTCTTC
>JBAJHX010000042.1:10455564-10488524 GCA_037176925.1 Amniataba percoides | reverse complement strand
ATAATTTAATGATTGAGTGTTCATTTCTTTTTTTTCCCACTTTTTCTTCATCCCCCCACTGTCTTCTTCCCTTCTTCGGAGTCGGAGTCGGAGGTGGTGCTCAGATAAATGGCGATGGTAATTTAGCTTTCCATTTGTGTATCACTCTTCATTCAGCGTGTTTTTGGTGGTTGTTGGCAGCGTTTGTCAGTGTGCATTGTTTGTTTCGCTCAATTGATTAAAAAAAGATGTTGTCTCATGCATTGTGACGGAGTATTTCCCCCAGAGATTGCAGAGTTATTACAGAGCGGCGGTCTGGACACCCGTTGATGTATTGTGCTGGGCTTTGGGACAAGGCGAGGTGAGGAGTGGGGGGGAAGGGGGCGGAGGGAGGGGAAGCGGAGCAGGGAGAGGACGGGGGGGCGTGCTCGGTTAGGAGTTAAAGACGGAGAGAAAAACAAGTCGCTCGCAGACACACCAACTTTATCACACACCTCTCAAAATGACAGCGACGAGGCCTGCGTGTCTTTTGCCATGTTCCATCCCCTCAATCATCTTTCCATCAAACACCCCCTTACTAGTGTTCACACACACGCGCGCACACACACGCGTTACCTTACTAACAGGTTGTCATAGCGCTGCCGCATGGTTGTCAGTGTCAAGGAATCTCCACATGTCTGGGGCGGAGAATGTGGAGAGGATAGTTTGCGTTGTCAGTGACAACACCTTGTCTGAGTTATCCCAGGATGTGAGAGCGAACAATATCGCGGGAGCAGAAAGTCACAACACAGCCCAGGTGGGATGATAATCAGTGTGATCTAATGCCTGAAATGAGTGTGAGATCATTCCTGGTAACCTCGAGAAGCTCTGCGCCAATCCAATAATAAGTCTCATAGCTTTTTTTTTTTTTTTTCATGCTGTCTTTGCTCCATTGCAGCTAGAACATGGCAAAAAATGTATTTATTAGAAACAAAAAATGAATGAACATGCATACAAAGTATCAAGATGCACATTATTTAGCAATATAATAAAATAATTGATATTTTATATAATATATTTTCTCGATCACACCAGTGTTAGTTGTGTGAATTGTTGCCTGGTACACCAATCTGCTGCAGTTTTCTATGTGAAATTAATGTAAGAATACATATACATATATACATATGCAACCGTTTAATTTCATGCTCGTAAATCTGTATGATTTTGGCATTTACTTTTGAGTGTAGAGTTTAATTTGTATGTTTGAAAATCACCTTCTCCTCCCCCAGGGCTTGGGTTGCATTTAAATCCACTTTGAGAATTAACGGTATAGGTATACAGCCTTTCAGAGAGCCACACTCTCAGATTCAACTCTAAAAAAGGAAGATTGTGCCAGAATCCAGGTGCACAGGGAAAAGCGGCAAATGCAGGTCAGTGGGCAGAGAGAGCTTGAAGTGCATTTGTTTTACTGGCACCGCTCTCTGCTTCTGTGACTGTTGCAACAGCGACTGTGTTTACTGCAGCCTAGTTTCTCCTACGTACCCTTATGCTGGCACAACATGAAAGATTTTTTTTTTTTAGAGCTGTCTTGGAAATTGTGTTTTTTGAAAAGTTGTACACAGATTCACTTTGACAACACTTACTTCATATGATGTTGATTTTGAACGTTTTATCTGCAGATGGAAATGATCTTTAAAAAGCAGCTGAATTTTAAGATGAAACACACTTGATATTTTCACCAAGTTAAGATATACATGACAGCAAGCTACGTAGAATAAAATTTGGCGCACACTTAAAACTACTTAAACCTATAAATCTGAAGTGAGCGTAAAATGCAAATACTACAAGAGTGAAACCATGTCTCAATCTTTCAGTGGCAAAAGGGATGAAAGAAAAAAAAACAGCTTTCTTTCCTTTTATTGTCATTGTAAGACTTGCGTGATCTAACATTCACCAGAACCAGCAGTCCTTTGTGGCTCCTTCTTTCAACTTTTCCCCTTAAAAAAAAGGAAACAGTGCTTAATCCCACAGCACAGCATTTCATGTTTCCCTGATTGTCTCGTGTTATATGTGAAATCGCCTTATTGCTGTCAAAACATCTCAGAGCACAGAAATCATCTCCATTTAGATTTGCTGTTTTGTCCCCGCATCTCATACATTTTAAAATGTGGTTTGAAAAAAAAAGACAACTCCTTCACAGACTGATGTAATACCTTCTGCTCAACATTTTATCATATGAAACGATTTCAAAACAGAAGAGATAAATAAACAAAACTCCCCAAATTCACAGCACTCTCACGTTCTCTCCTCTTAGATGAAATGTAACTCTCAGCGATGTCTTACAACTATTACAGGGAGTGATGAGGATAAGCTCAGGAAATCAGGAAATTGAATCTGTCATGTGCATGACAATGGGAAGTGTCCAGGTGACCTCTAATTGAGCAGCCATCCATTCATTCCCACCATCGCGCTCTTAAGCCATAACTGATGCAGTTTTTGATTCAACTCCGCCCCAGCACCCTCCCTCCTCGCGCCTGTATCAGCAGCAGATGTTTGATCGGAGATAAGCGCTCAGGTCAATGTCGACCTCATCGCAACGGACCCGGTTTCACCCATCATGCCAATAACTGCCAGGCGACGGGTCCTCCCCTTTGCTGCGCTCTGATTGACAGCTCTCCACTGACAAGGTTTATGGGGGTCAGGACCTTCCTCTCTGTCACCTCTAATTGGAGCGTCGTGCCATTAGCTGGCGGACCCGGACCTTGGCTGGCAGGGACCAGACACTTACCCTCCCCACCCTGTGTGAAAGACAATGGAACCCCCCCTCTGATGAATTATCTACGGGACACGGACGTCTTCCTGTGAAGATGAGCCAGTTGTTTTTTTTTTTCTTTTTTTGAGCAATCAGCATCTACTCAGCAAGCACAGGTGTGTGTTCAATCAATTGTTGAGAGAAAACTACCTCGCGTGGGCCGTCGAGAGGGCAAATATCCAAGTATGTCAAGGCTGGCCTTGATGAAGCAGAACCACTCAGCCTTAAACAAACAAATGAGTTTGAATGATTGACCTTCAGGCTTTGTTACTCTGTTAACCTGTCCTGCTGGGAGTTAAATCTCCACTGTGATTCCTTGCCCCCCCCTCACCCCCTGCCACGTCAGTGAGTCCACACTACACGCGTCGCCTCACACACAAACACTGCAGGTGAGCTGACCGCATTTGCATAAGTCCGTGTAACCGTGTAAGTCTGCGACCCCCACCAGGCAGAGGTGAGGAGACATCTCCTGTAAACCATTAAGTGAAGGGAATGTACAGTATGCACGAGAGCAGCGCCCTGTTTGCAGGAATATAAATATTTCCTATATGGCAAATTGTGACTTTGTGCGGGATTACAGCTAAATCTTATAATTAGCATGAAGGGCCAGCGGGGAGCAGGAGAGGGGCGGGGGCAAGGGGACTGACCTCTGCTATCTCCCCCAGGCATGCCTTATTGCTTATCTGGCTCCATGGCAGCTATGTTTATGTGTAAGTTAAGCGGTGTGGAGACGTGCGCCACATAAGCTCTTGTGAGACAGTTCAGTTTCTGAATTGGTTTTTGATTATGGCTTTCAGAGAGGACTTTACAGATTTTTTTATTTATTTTTTTTTTGTCACTGGTAATTTTGCAGGACATTGTCAAGTAGTTTTTAGTCTTGTTTTACAGAGAAGACCACAGAAACCACAGAAAAATCTACAATATTCTGAAGCAGAATTCACTGGACGCTTCCCCCTTTTACATTTTGATGAAAATCTGGATGGCGTCTTATTGTGAAAGGTACATGGTCAGTTCACCGAGGCTGCAGCACAGTCTTAACCCTGGGCAGCATTTTATTTACGCCTCGGCCATTATGTATTCTGTACTTGTATGGTATTTGGCACCAAACATTTCAACTTTTATTTAACTGACATATTACTTTGTGTAATCACCAGCCAAGAAGTTCCACGCAGAGCTCCGTTGGTTTTCCTGGTTTGCTTTTCATGACCCCCAACAGTAATATCACTGTGTTTGTTAAAATAAGGGAACACTCGGTCCCAGCATCCACCAAGACAATTAGGAAAGAGCTGTCCTACCCGTGTGTAGACTGCTATCTAAATCAGCTTTGTTGTTAATTGACAGGATACTAATTTAGCTGTTGATTTGAGGTTGGTTCACAGCAGTCATTTTAGGGACTACAAATAATTCAGGGGAACAAAGATGCTGGGGTTTGATGTAGATTCATGTAGTGTCGCCATGTGAGTTACCCACTGTCTCATTTAGATTTGCTGATATTTTTATATTTGCCAATTTGCTTCCCTTTGTATCTACCCGGGAAGGAATTATTTGAGTAGATAACAAAGCATAAAACATAGTTTCTTGTTATGCGTTGGCTTACTATTAAGGTGGAGTTTTTCCTATTCTGGGTCTCCTTCTGTGATTTTTTTTTTTGTTGCAATGATAACTTTTAATTTGAAATTGGACTTTGCTTAGTTGCTTAGTTTGATAAATATTTATGTGCTCATTTTTGGTCATATCAAAGTTTGGCAGAGTTACGATAAACCTGAGGTGAAAATTAGCCATGTAATCACAAATGGATTATGCAAATTAAAGATCAATTGCATTTCCACGTTTTCTAGAAAATATAGAGACTTTGTTTCCGAAAAAGGCTTTTGGCCATCAAGGTGAGTTTGCTGAGAGCCAGCGGGGTTCCTCATCTCCCTCCAGCGGGTAACAAGCTTATTTTCCATACGTAGCCAGGTGCATGTTTTAAGATAGAGCCTTAACAGCGTGGCGTGGCGGTGAATTCCAATTGAGCCGTGCGCAGGTACAATAACACCGTTATGAATGCAGCCCGTGATGTTGATGGCATCCATATCACACTCGGAGGGACGGGGAAAAAAGAGCCTGACATCTGTTTCAAGCACACTCCAGCCTTTACATCTCCCCACAAAGTCATGGGTTGGGAGGCGCACGTCTGGCTTTCCTAGATTAAAATGTGTCAACAAGCTTAACTGCTTGGCTTTGAAACTTGCCTCTCTGCCTTTGTAATTCCCCTGATGGTTGCTGAATTTCCATTTTCTTAAGCATATGGTTAACACAATGATACACGCAGCCCTTTACACGATAACGCTGGCCTTTTTCCAAAGTGTCACCTCAACGTAGATGATAGATGTGATGAAAATAACACCTGATAAACGTCGCTTTCGAAACATTCGACTCATGTCCCAACGTGGAAGTGGAACTCTCTGTTGATTACTTTGTGTTTCACCGCTGCAGCACAATAACTCTCCTGATAGTTGCTATTCAGGAAATATTAAGTGACGCTCGTTTCCGTGTGCACGATAATCCCACACAGTGTTCCTGAAGAAAGAAGGGTTGTTGTTTGCTATCAAGCCAGTGCTTTGGCTACCTCATCCTATTGGACTTGGACTTTTTTTTCTTTCTTTCTTTCTTTTTTTTTGGTTTAGTTATGGGGATTACTCTTTTGGACGAGCTTTAAAGACTACAGTGGGAATGGGAGAGGGAGAGGCAGCTGGGCTTAAGGATAGGATAAAACAGAGGGGGTGTTGCAGTGTATAAAAGATGGAAAAACAGAGAGACAGAGGTGTTCGGTTGCTCAGGAAACATTCCCTTTCTCTGTTGCCTTCTCCTCCTTTCATGGCTGAAGGTCAGGATAAATAATCGATAGCATTAAAAAGAGCTCCCCCGTCCCCGGTCTATTGTGCCCGAGACCTGGTCCCCGTTGACAATTAAAGGCCCCTGAGTCATTAATGTTCAAGTAGCCTGGAAACCCCTTAGCATTGTTCCCTCTGAATGAAAGGAAATCCAATGCAGACTTGAGGTTTGCCACAGTTGGGTCATGACATTGACAGGGAGGGAGGGGCGCTGCGAGGCTGGATGATTTGCTGCCACACTGACACGGTTCACTCATAAAAAGCTAAAGAGAGGGACGCCACCTTCTCAGACAGCCCCACCTCACCGCTCGAATTTACAGTTATTTTTAAACCGGGGGGGGGGGGGCAAACAACTACGTCGGCCTCGGCAGAGGAAGCGGGAGCGAAAGCGGGAGAGGCAGAGATGGAGGGAGCAAAAAACAAAATGTGAAGGCTGGCTCCTTTTCAGTGGGCTGTGTCACTATCAATAGTGACACCTTGAACAATTCAGTCAGTGATATTGAAAGTGCTGTGTGTCAGCAACCCTGCCTGTGACACTCCCAGAAGGCACCGGCTCCCCCGGTGGCAGGTCACACTATAAAAAGAACAATCAGAGTGGCCTGATGGAACTAATTTCATCTGGCCTTTAATGTTCCCATCCCTCCCTTCTTTCCCTCACACATCCCAATCCCACACACACACACACACACTGACACACGTGTAGCTACACATATTTATGCCTCCTTGTCTTTACTCCCACTCCCCTCTCATGCCCCCTCCTTTTGTCTCCATGTGTCTGTGTTTCTCCGCTGTCTGTCTCACCTCTCCGTACCCTCCTCTCTCCTTCCGTCTCATCTCCTCGCTCCTCTGTTCTCGTCAGGCTTTCCTTACCTTTTGCTTTGCAGTCACGTTTCATCTCTGTGCATGACTCATTCTGCTCAATAAGCTCCAAAGTAAGCAGATTTGTCCATCCTCTCCTCTCTCTCTCCCTCTCTCTTCTCTCCCCCTCCTCCCTAAGAAGGCTATTGTGATTCACGGAGGAAACCCTTCAGAGCAAATATTCTCTGGGCATTTCATGTATAAACATGCCTGACTTTCTATCACCGGGGGGAGAAAAAAATGAAAATGCAAAAAAGCTTTGTGTAACGTGGTGATTCAATACGTAACAACCAACAAATGTTTTGATGCATTGGTCTGAGCCGTTTGGTCGAGTTAATGCCAAGTGTGATAAATAGATTAGTCTCTAGATGGTGGCCTCAAACGAGTTTCTTCCAATGCTTAAGGCAGAGTTGTCATTCCGGCTAATTTGTTGGGATTTTGCCTGCCAAGAGTCCAACTGGTGATGAAAGGAGTCAGCCCCTTTAGCATTTAGACAGAAATAAACAAATTCATACTCTCTATTAATATATATGTATTTTAACTGGATGTGAAATCCTCCCTCCGAATGCCATTGTCAGGATTAAGGGTCAGAAAATGCAATCTGAGTTGAATTAAGGAAAGCAACCTCAGTGTCATATGCACAGAGAGCACACTCAAAAAAAAAGAGCATTAGCATTCCTCCATTTGCATAACGCTCCTATATATAAATCAAGTGTTGTGGAGAGCTTTTGGAGTGACTAGCATGTACCGAGACGCATCAGAACGAGTGGGTTGTTTCAAATGTGAAGGGGGTGGGGGGGGTGGGGGGGGTGTAGTTGCTGTAATCATCAAGCAACATGGCAGACAGGGAACACAAAGATTTTTTGCACCTTTTTTTTTTTCCTTTCCTCTTCCATCTTTCATCAGCTGCCCGGCTCCTAAATTATGAGAGCAAATCATTAGGAGTGTTGACAATACAATATAACATGACTCTGGCACCACTCAGCAAAAAGTGCCTCACTAAGCAATGCAAACAACAACTTCAATTATGTTTTTTTTTTCCTTCTCTCTCACCCCCTCTTCTGTCACACAGCCATTTATTGCCTCAGATGATGTACAGTATGGTGCTCTGGGACATACATATGGAATGGCTTGAGGACTTTAGATTAAAATTGATTTTCCTCCCCTTGGGAAGTTGAAAAAGTCAAAAATTGTTACTTGCACATTTATGAAACAGATTTAGTCTGTTGACATTGAAGGCTATTTGATAAGTAATTAAATAGCCTTTACCCAAGACAAGGTGACAGGTAACTCTTTGTCATCGCCCCCCCTCCTGCGTAGAGTACCTCTGTAATGATGATATACAGTGCAGAGCTTGTTGTTTTGTTCCTGATACTATAAAGGGAATAGATCATACTTTGTGGTTGCAGCAGAGGATTGCATTAGTATTTGTCAGTTGTGGTCATTGGTGCCAATTATCGAAGAGTTTCAGGCTGAGATAGTGACAGAAAAGAAAAGGAAATACATGCGGCGTGTCAATTAACATACCGTATGCGTTGGGGGCCGTAATGTGTTTATGTCTGTGAGCCGTGGAGCTGGCGTGCAGGGAAACACTTGGCGGCGGTAGTACCCTCCGGCTGGCAGGGTTCTCTGATTAATGAGTTATCCCAGCCTCGTAGCCTCGGACGGGCAAGAGGCCACACATCTGTGTGTCACTCAGGTCTGACACCTTCTCCCAGCCCGGCTGCCAGCCGCTCGCCAAGGGATTTTCCAGATGTTCCAAGGTTTCGATGCGCGGCGCGGGGGCCACTGTCACCAAATCACCATCCTGACATTGCGTTTATGACACCTGAGTCTGTAGAATAACTTTCCTGCAAAGTTAGAGTACATTAGCAGCAGTTCTTACTTGCAGGTTTTTTTTCGCAGAAGGAAATGCTTTATCGGTTTTGTTCCAGATGTTGATTTGGCTCGCAGGTGTTTGTGGTGTTTGTGATAAAGGCAGCTGCCTGTGATGACATGTTTGGTTTGAGATTAATTTGTGTTGTTAGTCTCCTCAGTTTGGTTGCTTACACCATAGAGAAAGATGTAATTTCAGCCCCCCCCACCCCTCCTACACAGCCTCTCTCTTACATGAAGCTGTTGGACTCCAGTTCAAAATAGGACCTGTGGGTATCAAGTATCAATGGCCTATGATAAAAGTTCAGCAAGCAAAGCTGATATATTGTAGCTGTCCCCAAAGGGAGGATAATTTATAAAACCTTGTCCTCAGCTACCTTTTGTGCACACAGTCGCTTTTACACTGGAGCCACCGCTTCCAAACTGCTACTGTATGTTGATGCCATTTTTATAATCTCACTTTTCCCTTATTTCCCACAAATAAAGGAGGGGAAAAACTCATAATGGAATTCAGCCAAGGCATTGGATTATAAATGAGGTCTGCGCCAGGCTTCATAACGTTATTTAGATTCCTGTGTACAGAGACCCGTGTTCCAACTCCCATCAGCACTGCGACAGAATCAAATGTGAATATAAGCTGATATAGGGAAATTGGTTTGTAATGTGCTGATGCTTTGGAGACCCTGTGCAGAGGCAAAAAAAGAGGAAAAACAGCAGTTCTTTGGCACATGCAGAGTGATGTTTTAATTACTTGAATTGGAATGATAACAACCACCCCTCCCATCACAGAATGAAACAAATTAAAAGGGTTACACTGAAAGTCACCTCATTTTTTTTTTTTTTCAAGGAAAGGCTCATTTTGTTGTCATACCATACTGCATATCTGCCTCTGTTGCATTTGTTTATAATTCACTTTCAGTGTTTGAAATTTCGACTTGTTTCATGTGGCATTTACTTACATGGGGCACGGCGGCGTCTATTCCTCAGCGCCACGACTGTGATAAAACCCAGAACACACAGAAAAAGGCTGATTAGAAAAGACGGAGTGTGAGTAATATGTGTATTCAGTCTGTTTGCAGACAGAGGACCTTTTAGCATGTCCTGCTGCACGTCTCTCACCGCGCTACATAATGAATATGTGTCCATACCAAAATAGCAAAAAAAAAAAAAAAAAAAAAAAACCTGACTGTTCATTACCCAGCCTTTTAAGATTTTCCATTTGATGTTCAAAATGTTTCTGTGCTTTGATCATGCGCTGCCTAAAAAGTGATGTCAGTTGCGTTTCCAATTTTCTGCAAGTTGTAGACATTAGTTATCAGTGGAAGTAAACAAACTGGTTTGTTTGCACAATTTGACTGCTTTTGCATGACTGAGCATCATGGTGCTTTGTCTCTCTTTGTTACAGTGACGGTTTGTTGCTTATCTGAAGATGTCACATGGAGCTAGTTGTCCAGCGCGGGGGTGACTCACTGCAGCACTGCAGTGACACACAACTGCTGATAATAAACCGTGTTATGAGTAGGTGGTTCCAGCGCCGAAAAAAGTAACATGCTTGCTCAGTGTATTATCGATGACTCTCAAAGGAATACTTTCACCTTTTTCACCTTTGCGTTTTACTCACTTACTTGTTGAGAGTTAATGAAATATTGAAACTACTCTCATGTCTACAGTTTATGGTAAAAAATGTGTGTTAAAACGACAATAGGGTATTTTATAGGTGGTTCTGTGCCAGGCTATTTCTTGGCTTGGATCAGGCAACCAACAGAGTCTCCAGGAAGTTACTGGTCCTAGCCAAGAAATAGCCTGGCACACAGTCCCATGTAAATTTCAAATAGTCATTTTACTCTTTGGCTTTTGTATGGATGAAACTAAAAGAGATAATGTTTTAATCAGTGAGATTAAAGGTCCTAGAAGGCAGATTCTTTTAGCTTTTGTGAGCCCCAGGCTGACTGTTTACATTTGTTGTGCTGAGCTACACTAATGTTATTGGTGATGTTCAAAATGAATCTTGAGGACATGTGAGTGCTCTTAATCTTCTCATCAAACTCTTTGCAAATTCCCCCAATTGTCAAATGATTCCTTTAATCATTGAAATACAGCAGCTGAAAGATAGGATGTTACAACCTCAACATCCAGCAGCAGCGTGTCCATGTAGAAATGATTAATTATATGACACATTATTATCATTTGGACTTTCCTGTTGAGAGGATAAACAGAAGTGTATGGCTTATGACTGTATTTTGGGAAAATGAGACAGTCTTTCATCCTCAGGCACAAAAGGACTCATAAGTTCAGCACTTTGGCAGCATGGCTTTTTTGTATAATTCCCTTCAAGAGGCTAGGAACATCGAGGCGGAGGAAAAGCAGTGTGACATGTCTTGAGCTGTTGTGCAGAGATGCAAGACATGTCGTTTTTTTCCACCTTACTTGGTACAAGGTTAACTTTGGGGAATTTTGATGGAGGCAAACATCGCCGGTTTTGGCAGACAGACCTAGTACACCTCAGAGGCTGGTCCCAGGAAAACAAGCAGCGTTCCCCCGTAGTTCCAACCCAGTTCACATGCTCAGTTGCAAAACATGCAAACTGAATAGGCTCGGTGTCTAATCCATCCATTAAATGTAATTGAGACTGAAACGCTGCATTAGAGCCAGTCTGTAGGATTGAGCTCGGAGACGAAAATTGCAGGGATTAGAAAAATCTCAAATATATGTATATGCTCATATTTTTTTTTCCACAGCAAGGAAAAAAAGAAACGGCACAGGGTCCCTCAGTAGAGCATCTAAAATTACCTTGTCAATCGTGTACCAGCTGCAGACTAGTTTTCTGCTCGTCTCACTGGCACACGAAGAAGAAGGGATGTAAAAGGGTCAAAACAAGCTGTGTTTGGATGGCTTTCAGGGCCATGTGTCTAATGGATAGTTTTTAATGAGAAGAGGCTATGACGCCTGATTTAGAACCGCAGTGACAGCCAGTCAGAGGGAAATAGCAACCCCCCCCCCCCCTCCACCTCCGCAAACACCAAAAACTGCACAACCATCATTTGTTGTCATGATGCACATAACGTTCCAACTAAAATAGCAGCAGAAAAACTGCAAACAAAGTCGAAGTCCCTTCCATTTCTCTTTTTCTAAAGTTGTCAGCTTTCTGTCAATGGTGTGCTTAAGACTTATACTTACAAGCTTTGCAGATGTAAATATGAACCCCCAGTTGCTGGTGAGCTTTGAGGATAACAAAAGAACAATTTGTCAGAACAGTGCCTTCCTTCTGTGTTTTTAATGTGGCAAAATTAGCACAGCAGAGGGGAGCGATGCTAAAAATTCAAGGCAATCCGCCCAATGATCATACTGTAATGTTACGAAATGAGATGGTGTAAAGATGAATCATATTATGGATCTCGAGGGTAATACACATTGCAAATGGACAGCCTACTTTGATACTCATACTCCCCAGGAAACAGTCGTAATGTTGTACTGGAGGGAAAATGTGACTAGCGTTTTGATTCTCTTCCACTGTGAAATGTCCAAATACATTTATATCGTCGAGCCAACTTGCATGTGCCAGCACAGCTGTCACAGTTAAAGGCATACAGTTATGTTCCTGTATTGCTGTACAACATGAGTACATAGTGGTGCCGAAAACAAACAACGGTTTATCATTACCTGTGCTTAAATAAGTTGTATATTAAAAGAAAACACTTTAACGCTGTGATAGCTGTTACAAATTACTTGAGCAAATTTGCACCAATCATATTTTTCGCTAAAGGGGCGTGACAGAATCATCAGCCCAAAACGGTGATCTCATCAGACGGGGTCGCAAGCAAGGAAGAGGCAGAGGGACCTCACCTATTTACCCAGAAGCGGTCCGTCTTCTTTATCTCATCATATATTTCAATCACAAGAGGCAGCTTTTAGGAATTTTAGTTCCTGCTCTGCAGAAAACGCTTGACCCTCATCAGCGCAGCCAAGCCGTCCGTCGTCATCAAAAAGCCGCCACGTCCACCGGCTTTCTTCTGCTGATCATCTGCCCTGGCACCGGCCAAATTGTGTTCATCAACAGGGGAAATTTGTCAGTGCTGGGGAAAAATAGACTCTTCGCTACCATGTTCGCTAAATTAGGACACACTGCTAAACAGCGCTTTATAATAACATGGTAGGCAGACTCCTTGCAGAAGTGAAAGGAACATAATGGGGATCTCCCTTTCTATTTAGCACAAACATGCCACCCCGTTAGACGAGCAGGTTCCCCCATGATCATTATTACAAGTCCAAACCCCCTCGGCCCGGCACACTCGCGCACACACACTTACATACCCATCCTGGATAAATACGCCATGGGTAATTATAGCGGGGAAGCGTGTCTTAGTGGAGCTGTCAGAACTGTAATTGCTAGAGGGATGGTGGGCTATCAAGAAGCGAATCGCGCTGCAAGTGCCACTGGCAGTGGCGAGTGACTTTGATTATAAGGAAAGGAGTGAGAGATGGAGGTTATCGCCCAGCCCCTTCTCATATCTTGCATGTTACGAACAAGGCTGTCTATTTAACACAAGATAAGCAGAATGCTTTAGAAAAGTGGTGCAGTAAATACTCACATACATTACCTTGACTGTGAAGTGACTGCCTCTCTCCATCACTTTCTCTCACTCTCTTTTACAGACGACGGTCATGCCAGAGCGTTTAGTCTAGAGGGATATTACAGTGCACTTGTATGGGCTTAGAAAGTTAACATCCTTACCTGTATCACATCAAACATGAGACGAAAAACACCTCATCTTGTTAGCAGGAATTGCCGTGGGTAAATGTGAGCACTAGTGTGCTCACTCAGCTTTGCTGTCATGAATTGGCCATTTCTGTGCCAGAAGCTTTGGGGGAGAAGAAGGAGAAAAGGATTGAACTCGAGCCAAAAATGGGATTTTAATTTCTTAGAAATTCCCATCTGTTTGCGTATGTGTGCATGGGGGAGTGGGAGGACGGAGGGGGAGAGGAGAGTGAAGGATGAGAGAGCAGGAAAAAAAAAAGAATACTATATACCCAGGGTGAAGGAGAGAACCGAAATCATGACTTTCAAATGAACAGCAAGCTTCTTCTCATGGAGATTGCTTGTGAAAATTACAAGTCATAATGTCATCAGGAAATCAATGGGGACTATAAAGGTAATCATAACAGTACAGTCTGTGCGAGCTGGGGCCAAATTGCCACTCTGTTTGCCACTTTCCCCTCAGCAGATAATTGCACTGGACAACCTGAATCAAGTCTATTCATGCCGAAACACTTTACATACATCTCCCCATGCCATGAAGCTAATTGCATTTCAAAAAGTTATTGTGCCACAACACCAAATATTGATTGAATGCTAAACATGCAATCTGCGAGTGTACGCAAGTAAGCAAATGGCTAATTTGATTTCAATCATCACACCATGGAGGGGTTTTGGGTGGACTAACCTCTCCCGTCACAACCCGCCTTGAATCAAGATATGAAAGTCACTGCATGGTTAAGAATCCGTCAAAATATCTCAATTGTGAGCTTTCATGAGCAGAAAATGAGCTTAATTGAAAGTGGCACACAATTGGCCAGCATTAATCTAGCGTGAAATTTGTCTTCAGCTATCCTGGGCAGGGGCGAGCACCAACTTTTGCGCATTATCTTCAGAGTGATTGGAGGATTTGTAATTGGTTATGATCATTATGGTGTGAGGTGGCTGCTCACCACCACCCAAATATCACCGTCACCAGAGACGGGCTCTTTCTACGACATCATAATGGTTTAATAATTTTGCACATTGGCTGATCAAAACATAAATCCACTGCAGAATGCATCTCTTATTAGTATAGTCATTAGCAAAGAGCCAAACAGGGGAACTGTGCAGGACATAAAACACCCTAAACAAAGTCAAAGTAGACATGATTAATGATTACACTGTTTGTATGAGTCAGCAGTATCAGGCTATATCTTAAGACACTCACCGCATCATGCAGTGCAACAAAACACAAACACACAATCTTTTCTTGTTCTACGTGTAACAGAAGAGTTTGAAGACAGATCCACTTAAAACCCAGACTCCAACAATTTTGCACACACACACAAAAAAACAACTTTCTTCAAGGATCTAAAGTACTTAATTGTTTCTCAAACGCTGTATCCATGGCAACACAATTATTTTGGCATACTCTTGGCACTCTCTGATTTTATTTCATTTGCATGCAATCACATTTTATCCACACAAATAGCATTTTCAAGGACCACTGTTAACAGCAATGGTGCATTTTTCTCCCACAATGCCTTCTGACAATAAGCGTGGATCTACATGTGCAGTGAATGACGTGGTGTTTGACACATTTTTGATTACTGTCTTAAAGTAAGTTAGTGAGTCAGGCCAGAGCTGTGTTGGATAAACATCACATTTCGAAGTGAGTTAAGGGGCTTATTTAAGATTTAAAGAGAAAGATGGAGGAAATAAAAAGAACTTATTCAGAACCAGCCCTGGAGTCACGCGATAGAGAGACATTAACAAAGTCTAAAGAACTTAGAAAAAAACAGTTCATGTATAATTTATAGTTTTCTAAGGCATAATTTAAATTCAAAACACAAGATGGGATCCTGCCATAAAATGACTGATAGATCTTTTGATACAGTCATACATTTAACACTACACAACAACCGTATTTAGAGTATAATCTTTTGATGCTAAACGCAGATGTAAAATGGTTGTTTCCATCACGACTTGCTGTATATACAGCGCTGCAGTTGGCAGTTGAGAAACAAATAATGTACATTTTTCATCTCCAAGTTAAATTATGTGATGCAGCTTTGAAATTAAGCAAAGAAATGATAGGTTATGAAGTTTGTTCTCATTTTGATTGTTTCTGAAGGCAGATATGTCCATTTTATATTTTATATATATCTGGATCCTTAGATATGATTAATGGATTAATACACGATGATTGAAGAAAGATGGGGTTAAGTCATCTATGTTTTACCCCAATAGCCCCAATAGCCCCGTTAGAAGCTGTACACAGTCCTACACGTAGGACTCATCAGTTCACTTGTATTTGGGCAGTTCAAAGCACAACATTGTCAAATCTTCAAAAGGTCCAAACTCTTGTGAAATGTTTATATTGACCGAAGCGTGGCATTAATGTTGTTTATGTCTTAGGGTTGTTTGGGACTGAAACTAACATTTGAAAATAAGCATGCATGTATGAAATTCAAATTGTCCAAAAAGTAATTTACATCAAATGGAGAATCTCAGATGGCTGAAGTTTGCTCGTGAGCTACTTCCTGCTGTGCGTTTAGTATTTCATCAGAGATAACTTTGTCTGTTTACTCGGGCAGCGCCGCTTTCTCTCTGCCACATGCCATCTTATTACTGGAGACACTTGTAGCGGCTCTCAACAAACATCATATTGTCACACATGGGCGCCAATAATTGTGAACTCCACAAAGCATGGGCGTGCTGTTGAGGCAGGGCCTCGCGAAATCGCAGCTGCCACCGCCACCCGCCTCCCGCCACGCGGAAGAAGGATTCTGTTTGCACGGAGAGAGATGAAGGGGCGCCTCGCTGTCACGGGAACCCAACCATCTCTGATTGCATTCTTCAAATGGTGTGTTTTCATATGCTGTTGTTTTGAACAGATGTGTTGTTTGGAACAGATAAGAGCTAAAGCGTGATGTGTACATGCGTTATACCCTGCCTTTTAATGTTCTCTCTCTGAATCTTTCTCCGTCTCCTATCCTCCCTCCTCGAGCTCTCTCTCTCTCCACAACAGGTATCGTGCTCTCTCTCTCTCTCTGTTGATGTTGTTATGGCGGCTTGTGAGTTGGAGCCTTTGAAATGGAAACTTCATGTGATCTCTCTCCTCCAGACTTCCTTGATGTAGACTTTTGTTCAATCTCGAGGCCTCATTCTCGTTTCATGATAATCAAGTAATACACAAGACAGTTCCTCTGCGATTCCCTCTATGGAACTACAGCACATAATCTAATGCACAGACCCTAATGGTACTATAAATATTACGCGTTCAACAAAGCCGGGCCACTGTGTAATCTGCTCATGAGGGATTCGTCAGTTGCTTGACTGATGGATCGCATTGCAAGGTAAACAGGACCAGAAATGATAGTCTGGTGCACACTTTCTCCTCCTCTGAAAGTGCCGTCTTTCCCTCCGTGCGCGCCACTCTTCATTTCCTTCCCCATTCAACTACCAGGGGGCTACAGACGGCATTCAATCATCACAGGACCTGATAGCTGTAAATTGTATCCGCACGCCGAAAATGCATAATCAACAAGCGGTACTTTCTTATTCATAATCTTCTCTGTGACTCCTTTCGCTTAATGCATTCACATTCAGGTTAGATAGGAGTGGGGGAGGAGGGAGCAATGTGTGATTACAGATGATTCTTTGAGCACTTGCACAAATGCAGTGACCCCCCCCCCCCCAAACTCCACTCCCCGCCCTCCCCCTCCTGTCTCCTCCAAGTTGTCTTTATTTTTCTCCTGTTTGGTCAAACTATGCCAATCCATTAATAATGAACACCATCATTTTTCAGTATAGATCTTCATACTCCTCGTTTCTCCTTCCGCCTGCACGAGTCTGCGCAGCTCACCGAACTGGTTCGCATGTACAGTTTATGATTAAGCCGTGTGTTTGCGAGGCACGCCATGTTCAGAGTCATCACTTTACGGTGGTTGTCGCTTCACCACAGTTCACCTGGCTGGATCAGGAAAATGTTATATTCATGAGGCTATGTACAGTAGTCTTTTTTTTTTTTCTTTTTCAACAAATGGCCCTCATGGCAACATTGGAATTCAGATAGTGGAGGCTGCACGCGGACATGCATGACACCCTGCTGGGAGACATTAGAGGGCTCCTCTTGGCCACAGCAAACATTTTGGAATATTTCAGAGCAGGATTTCTGTGTTTTGTGTGAAATTGAGTGCACTAACCGGGTCACAGTAGACCAATAAAAAAGGCCTGATTATGCATGCTGCTGTGCATCCCAATTATGCATAACACTGCACAATTGTGTTCCTGATGCAAAGTATTGGAGAAATATATACATATTGTAAGCCTTTGCATGTTTTCCATTTCACTGGTGATTATGAGTTTATACTCTACTATTTGCGTATTGAGTGTTGCATTTGCTTTTTTTCTGGGCTAGCTGAGGAATTCTCATTGACGCAAATTTAAACACCAATGCTTACTAATAAATTAAAATAGCTTCTGTACATTCATCATAACTTAAATGTGTCTACAACCCGCTATTATGTTTGCACTAAATATTCAGCCAAAGCGTTCTCTGTCCACTCCGTTTCTACTCGGTAGCACTTAATCTAGTTCATAAACCTCAGCTTGTCCATAACTCACACGGATGGAGAGACTCTGGTTCTTGGTGAAATTTACGCACACCACCACAAGTCGTCGTTTCTCTGTCTCATGTCAGGACCAGATTTAAGAGCTAATAATCATCCAGTTTGACCTCATTTAACAAGGTTAAGAGTCTGAATCCATGCTCATGGCTCTGTGTTGCTGTACTTTGGAACAGTGGATCGAATACATGCTAATACGTCTTATATACATCTAATGTAGTATTTCTGCACTGTAGCAGACATTAACTACAGCTGATGCTGATGATTATTCCAGGACCAGTGTGGTAAACTGGCCAACCATCACTAGATCTATGCTGCTACCGTGGCCAAAAAGCCAGAGACTTGTACGTAGTCGGGGACAGCAAACAGAATGCTGGCAAAGTCAAACCCTCTTCATCCCGACACCGGCAATAGAAGTGCTCTCCACTGGGATTTATGAGACAAAGGTCCTTTGCTGTAGGTGAACAAAAAGGCCAACTGTGGGCAACTTGAAGTCTGTCTCGCAGTCTTTACAGCTTTCTGTAAAGTCTCTAATCAGAGCCGTGAGTCGGACCGTCCTCATCACAGACCAATCCCGTCCTACTCCTCTTCCTGCCCTCTGCTCTGCTGTCCTCTCGACCCCTCTTCTTTCTGATAGCTTTTACCTTATTTCCTCCTCCTCCTTTACTCGAGCGCATTCTGGTTTTTATAGTCCTTTCCCTCTTCTCCTCGATTTCCTCCTTGGAGAGGTCATCTCTTAGCTCTTTGCCAGGCATTCACTCCTGAGATTACCTCTTCATTTACACACCCATGCAGACAGCCACCCACCCACCAACTGACACACACACACACACACACACACACACACACACATACACTCACCACCTCCACTCCCCAGAGCTCCTGCAGGCATTTTGTCCTTCAAACCAGCATCTCGTATTTCAGCTCCACTCAATCACCCCCGCTGTACACCATGTGCGTTCATACTGGCCATGCTTTGAGGTTGATAATATCAGCCATGCTCCATCCCCCATCATAATAACCTCAAAAATGCTTTGATTCTAATTTGTCTCAGGACGACACACATTCAGGGGTGGAAGGAGCAAATTACATGTAGTGTCGTGACTGGAACAGAGAGATTTTTGTGAACTTCTTCAGCTCTCTTTAAAAGTCAATAATGTTACTTTTAATTATTTTCTCATTTCAACTACTGTACTTCGCTACATATCAACTTGTAGTGATTACAAAGTAAAAAAAAAGACTTGAAAAAGTCTTGATAAAGCCTTGTGAGAGTGGAACTATAGAAAGGAGACAAATCAGCAGTTGTCACAGGAAAGAAGCTGTTGGTGCATTTCGTTTTTTTTATTTGTTGGTAATTTCTGGGCAGGGTCTAACAGTCTGTGAACAAAAAATACACAATACAATAGAATTATAAACAATTCCATTATTGTCAATAGTTGTGTATCTCAGCATTGGTTAAAAAATTTAACCCCTTTGTAATTTAACACTGTTTCAATGCACCACTGGTTGAGCACATTAAGTGACCCCAAGCAAACACACCCACAGTGCACCGCGAGTGACCAACAGGTGCACGCTGGGCCTGATTAAATGCTAAAACGTTCACGACGGATCCTCCAAGCAGTGACTTCACTTAATCCCAGTCCCAGCGGTGAGCGTGTGGCAGTCTTTCAGCTCAAACTGTTTGAAAACAGCGGAAAGGAGAGGCTGAACGGGCTGGTTCTACTTTGCTTTGAGAATGAACGAGTCTTTGAACCTCAGGGCAGATTGTGGAGGAGTTTGCAGCGCACAAGGCTCAGTACGCAGGTTCAGACAGGTGAGTACAACAGCAAACCCATTGATGGATGTGCTCTCCAGAGGACGTCAACCACTGCTGTGTTGCAAAAGACTGTTGTGTGTGTATGTTTGCAATATGCACTGAGTAAAAGCTGCAGCTCTCTTTGCTTAATATGTGTGTCTTTGGGCTGTATCTCTTATGGAGTTTGTGCAGTCTGTGTACGTCTGTGCTGGCAGTCTTAGTGAGACTATCGGTGGACGCAAGGCTATGTAATTTAACCCCATCTCAATATTATAGTACATTTTAACGGATCTACTTCTGAACTTTAATCTATGAACATGAAGTAATTGTACTTTTACTGGAGTAAAATATTCTGGTAGTCTTTCCTTCCCTGGACAGATTTGGCAGAAAAGTTTGAGTGCAGTTTGGTTGAAATACTTTATGACACTGTATCAGTTTCACCATGTGTGCACCTGGCTGGAGATACACTTGGGTCAATATATCATGCCTCATGAGATAGGTCAGAGCTTGGTTTTTATCTCTGCAGCGTAGCTAAAAGCAGATTGCGGCGCAGTATATATTTATGTGTAGGAATTCTGCAAGTGCTGTCATCTGAGGGTATCACACCAGACTGCAGTGACAGAGGAAGCGTTTTAAGATTTAATGTGCGCTTACGATGGACAAATTCACCAAGACTGGATAGGTGACCTCAGAACCAGCTGTTTGCCTCTCATTGTACAACACCAGCACAAAGCAGGATTTCAGTAATTATCCTGGCATCACCTCATTGAGCCATACTGCACAGTGTAGAACACATTGCTAATGTAATCACACTATGCTACACACTCTTATGGGCCAGGCTTAATGTTGAGTGCGTGTCATTTGAGAGCCCGCTGTCACAGTAAGAGGTTCCGGCTGGTTTATAAAGGCACATGTTTATTGTATCATGCATTAGGGCCATTAGCCCCAGTGCTAGCTGAACCCAGCTGGTTCCCAGGGTCATTCCTCAATGTGAAACTGAACTGCATGACATGACCAAAATTGAGTCTCCTCAGAATACTCCAGGCCTAATGGACGTCTCGGTAATTGACATCAATACCTGGGAACGAGCTGGTGCTCCGGCTGCGGATGAAAAAACGCAGTCAGCACCTATCAGAGGGGGCTATTTTTGTCTTCATATCTCATGTTTGATTCGTGTTTACATGTGCTTCTGTCAGGGGAGGTTTAGAGGGAAGGGTTGCAGGTTAGCCAGCTCATCATTTTCTCCAGTAGTTAAGGAGAGTTAACCTATAATTAGTAAAACTGTATCATAGTCTGATGCAGCAATACATACCTTTTCTTTTTTTTTTTTGGCCTTACTCTTGAAAAATCTGAGAACGCTGTTGAAAAAAGTGAGTTGTCCCAAGAGGGGATCGAAAGCTCCAGAGGCTGCCGCAAGAGGCCCACGCTGCTGATGCACTACAATATTAATGCTTATGGAGCCCATCAACTCTAATTACGCCTGCCTTGCTCGAACCTACCAAGAGTACCACTGAATATTAATGTTAAGCAACTCTTAGCAGCAACGTCACTTCATCAGTGAAATAACATCATTAACAGTGGTGCGTTTCTGAATAGTGATTGATCCTGGGGTTTAGCAAGGTTCAAGGTTAGCTGAGTATGCGCGTTTCGGGAAACCTCTTCGGTCTTCTATTAGATCAGGGTGAGGGGGATTCGCCGTCTTGAAGGTGCGTTGCCATTATCCCAGTTATTTCTCCTGATGGGCCAAATTTAATCAGTACTTGTATGTTTTCCTTAATTTATCCACACACAGAGGAGGCAGCATGCCATTATCATGCAGGGAAACATTTGTTGTCGCTTGATTACGCTAATGGGAAAGCACACACGAATATAAAATGTTGAACGTTATTGAAATTAGGCTTAATTGCTGATGGCATCTCAGGTTAATTTGTATTCCCCTGGTATGAAATGTGTCTGTGTGTGGTGTTTGTTTTTGTGTGCTGAGCTGCATCTAAGTGACTGTAGATGCACAGTACTCTCTCAATGAATTCACTTGGGTTTGTTTTTGCTCTTCAGAAATGAAAAAAAAAGGGGGATGGTTGTGTGGAGATGGAGGCATAGATAACTGAATATGATTAATGAAAAACACAGTGTTCCTCTCGTGAATCCTCTTGTTAAGGCCCTTCAGTCTGCCATGATACTGGGTCATTGGGGTACACTGAAGGGTAGGCGGAGTCAGGAGGAAGCATGTCCAGCTTCACGGGGGGGGAAAGTGATTAAAAAGCACTTCAGCGCAGAGACTCACACAATCCAGATGAGGTTTCCCCGCTCTGAAGACCTCTTTAACCAGCAGACAGAGAGAAAAAAAGTCAGAACATTTCTAGTAGCTCCTTGATCACTCCGTCTTATTGTTATGCTTTCGTCTTTTGCTTCTTAATTATTGATGCTGATGCGTTTCACTTCCCACCAAGTTCTCCATTAAAGGCTTGTGCTTAATTGTGGAGGTGAAAAAAAACAAAGATAAGAGAAACACAATTTATTCCGAGCTCATGTGCTCCTAATGTTCTGTTGTGGAAATGAACTTTGCACTCCTGATGCACTTCCTGAAGTAGAATACCAGAGGACAGAGGAGACGGACCATGACAGACTGTGGATGAATTCAAAGATTCACACAGTGATTGGCTGTTTCCACAGATTTCTTACTAACACTAGAGAATGGACAGATTGATTTACACTTGATATTCAGATTGCGTGATTTCAGATCCATTATTTCCAGATTATGAAAGTGTGTTTTGAATGCTGAATTTTTAAAAATGTAGATCTGGTCAACTCAAGTATCCATTAAGAGTAAATGTCTTCCAATACTCACTCTTCTTGTAGCTCTGTTTATTAGTGTTCGGTTTACTGGGAGAAACGTTTGGCTCTTTTGCAGCTAAATTCTCCACAGTGTTGTCTGGCTAGTTGCTAACTTTGGTTGTCTGTGGTTTGGTGCCATGCACGTAGTGAACAGTGGGTCGAAAAAGCTGCCAGCTGCTGGAAACAGCTCTTCAGAAAGTTTTAGTTTCTTTGTTTTTACTCAGTTTTAGTGTTGAGGGGAACTGCAGAGCCGGAGGATAATTCTCTGTAGGTTCATCACTGAGAGTGACCCCTTTCAAATCACATAAAGCCATTTGATCCTTTCCTCAATATAGAAATATTAATTTAGCAGCTTAAAATAAGATTCCAAATGCAGAACCTTAAGCTGTAATTAGTTTGTTCATTGTCTTATTGCAACACTATTTAAATAAATGATCTGAATATGTTGTCCTGAGACAGCAACAAGATGGCAAACACATTTATCACATTAAACAACAATGTATTCCATCCAGAAGCCTTTGTTTACATGTATTTATGACTCCTGTGTAGTGTGGCAGGGGCAACCCATCAGCAATTCATAAGATACAGTGATCCACAGCAATTATGCAGGAAATGTAGGTCTGGGCAGCCATGTGGAAGAGGCCGGGCTGAAATAGGCAGAAGGGGAGAATTTAGCCTATCTGTGGCAATTATCCAATGTGGGACAGGTCAGGGAAATGATAATGGCTGAAAGTTTTCATGCAGAACAGTATCATAAATGTGTGAATCAATGTGGCATGATGAACCTCGGCCTCCTCGTGTGAGATTATGAAGGCAGCCTGTGAAACGAGTGAACGCGAACGTGCAACAGATTCTACGTGCCCTTGTTTTATGAAAACGGTTGGTAATTTTTATAAATCGTCAAAAATATTGTTGAGGTCACAGTTATTATTCTTAGTTTTATTTTTCTAAAATAAAAACGTATCTGTTCCACAAATTCAGCACTCATAAATGTGTTTCATTGAGTTACTCAGTAATACATGATGTGCTGCTTCACTTAATAAAAGCAATTTCTTCCTGATTTCCCCACAGGGATGAAGAGATGAAACCACTGCTTTATCACCAATCCATTACTTCTTTTTCTTACTTCTGTTCTTTCATTTTTGTTTGGAGTATTTTGGGACCTTCAGTAAAACATTAACATGTTTGGCAGAGCACACTTCACTGTTGAAGTTGACTTTTATTTTATGCTGACCCATCTCTCGGATGTGATAATAGAAATACTGGGCTATCTTGTTGAACCTCCTGTGTCCTCTTCTCTGGTCCCAGCTGAGTGACTTCATCATCTCAGGGAAGGCCTCTGAAAAGGATGTTTACACATCGAGACTGTGTACATAGTCCTCAGTGCTTCACTTTTCAAAGCATTCTTTTTCCCAGCTTGCACTGGGGTTTGGCCTGCAAGGGCAGGCAGATAGGCGTGTGGGCAGTGACCCATCTGCTTTTCTGAAAAGTCCAGACTTCACTCGGCCAAAGCCGCAGGGAGGACGACAGAAGGATGGACTCAGAGTAGCGAGCGGGATGCTAAGTTCAAGCTTTAATTCATAAATCTTTGTGGATGTCTCTCAGCATGTCGCTCTGAACAGCAAAAAAGGATATAAGGAGAAAGCAAGCAAGGGGGAGAGAAAATCACTTTCTTTGGCATGGACGGACGTGTTCAGAACACCTGCTGGATTTGTCTGCCCTGTCTGGTCCAGGGGAATGGAGGACGACCTCAGAATAATTCATTTTACACCTCCTCCATTGTGGCCTGCTCCTCTACTCTGATTCTGTTCTCCTTTTTAGTAAGCCCTTGTTAGCTGTGCCTGAAAGGCAGGTGGATCACTTTGAGAGTGGCCTAATAACACCTAAAACTGTCAGCACCCTTACCTCACAGTGACCTGCCAGTGGGCAGCCTTTGTCGCGTCTTTCCAAAAACTGTACCTGTATGTTCCAAATCTAAATTTAAGTCCGTTTTCTTCTCAATTTTTGATATTTCTGACCTTTTCCTCAAGAAAAAAATAAGCTGCCATGTGCGGTGGAATATAGTTGAAAGTGAAGTTGTGTAATGGCTCAAGTGCTGTTTTCCATAGTGATAGAGATGGGACTGCAGACAAAAATAGCAAAGTATAGTCAGAGTTTCAGAATGGGGTGGGGGGATGAGCTAGAAAGTAAGGACTGAAAGCTCAACAATAACACATAATCTGCAACTCTGCCACTTTTTGTGCCTCCCTTACTGGGAGACAGCTGCTCTACCTAGCTATTCCCTGGTGGTTTTGATGGATTCTTCCCCTCAGAAGAGGCAATGACTCCTTGGCTTTAACGCAGCGTGCAGCAAGCCGAGGCCCAGAGCGTTTACACAGGAATGAGTCAGGGAGATATACCATTGAAGGTAGAATACATTGAGCAGACCCAGGGAGAAAAAAAAAAGATTCTATGCAACTCAGCCGAGTTTGACTTCATACAACATGGATGCTATAAAATATTCTAATTCATCTGAAATGCTGAACAAATTTAAATTAAGCAGATAGGCAGCGTGTTTGAGGTATAGTAAGTAAAATTTAGTTTGGGAGACTTGTCATATTAACTCGGGTGGAAATTGAACTGGAAATGTCTCCATATGAGTAAAGTAAAAACATCGATCCAACAGTCACACTTCAAAAGAAAACCTCAAATGCTTTCAGTGATTTCATGCAAATACTCAAAGACAAAATTAGAAACACTGACATCTGTTTCTCTTGTCTGTCAACAGCTTGGCAACTTTGCAGAAAACAACATATTTTTTTCTTTTTTGCCTTTCCGGTTTCCACTAAAGAAAGAGAAAGCGTGAATTATTTACGCCACCTTTGCAATATAGTAGTGGAATTTGTGTAATTCAAAGGAAGACAGTGAGGCAAACCACAGTATTCCTCCAGAAGAACTAACAAGTATTTGTTGAATAATGTATGCTACAGCATAAGACGGGCAGCTGCTGATACACAGGGACTGAGACTTGAGATTACAGTGAACCATATGACCTTTCCTTTCATGAAAAATTAAGCGGCCTGATATTGAGCAGATGAGGCTTTATTTAGTGCAAACCTCCGGTGAGAACTGAGAAACAGTTAGTCATTAATTTGTCTTGTTTTACTATCAAAAGCTCAATATTTTTTAAATAGTTTTCATTACTAATTGTCAGTTTATTGCAGCCTGTTTTGTGGCTGTGATTCTTAACAACAGGAATAAGTTTTAATAGTGTGGCTGATAGCAGTAAATTCCTTGAGTACTGCTTCATCTCTTAGTCTTATTTTTTTTTTTAATACTGATGCATTATAAAGGTTTCCATGTGCCATTGCGCTTTCGGTCTCCACTGAGAACTTGTCCATAGATGTATAATACAAAAAAGGGAGCTTGGTGAGTAAACAGTCTGCCAGTGCTAGCCTGTAGGTGCCAATCTGCCTGGTAGTTTGATGTCGGAAAACCTAAGACTCTCTCCAATGCATCAGAATACTGTATCCCTACCCCAAATCCGAAATTCGCTCTGCGTACTGTATGCTTGTTTTTCAAAGCACACAACACCTTTAAAAATTCCAAACTTCCCCAACTAGTTCTGCTGCCCAGGCAGGTATAAAATCAGCAGCGCTTTGATGTCATAAAAAAGTTAGTCCCTGCTCTCGCCGTCATTTCCCTTTGCCAAATGAGTCACAGATGAAAAATACCATATTATACAGCAGGGCCGTCAAGCTGTCACTTAGGTAATGAAGTTGGTCCAAACCATTTGTCTTATTTTGTCACGCTTTTTCCCCATTAGTCATACCGCGCTAACCATTAGCTCCTCGGGAACCCCCTTCACCCAAGGACACTTAGGCTCTCTCTCCAAGTGCGACTGAGGCCGTCTGATGCACCGTGGAAGATGACACAGTGGGAAAAGGAGCGACGGGGGGAGTTGAGAGTGACACAAAAAGAAGAAAAGAGCAGTAGAGCATTGCTGGAGAGACAAGGCCGCAGTCCCAAAGCAGCTTCAGAGAAAATAAACTGGTCGACTAATCTGTCATACGGTTTTACATAAAAAAGTTCATATTTCTAAAACAGGCCTGTGCTTTATGGCACTAAAGTTCTAGATAGGCATTCACACTGGAGAATAAGGATTTACATGTTGACACGAAGTGGAGAATAAGAGGAAAAGGATGAACTGTGAGCACTTTGTTTAAAGACTGCTGCAGGCGACAGAGGAGAGGATAAGTGGGTGTACTGACAGGAATGGAGGATGCAGGAAGATAAGTGAGTCCGTGTAAGATGCCCTGAACTCGGCTGTAGTGTATAGGTAATACAGGAAGAGCACAAAGAGGGTGAAATTGGGAGGAGGAGGGAAGAGAAGGACGTATAGAGACTTGACCAGTACAGGATTTCTGAAGTTATATCTTCAGGGCACAGTTGTGTTTGTCCTACGACAGGGTTATTACTCAGCCAAGTGTGGTAAACACTAACTGCTTTATGAAAGCCAGAGGCAGGGCCACACAAAGTGCAGTTAAAGTTAAAGTGCTTTTGTTGTCTTATAGCATGTTTTACAGCATATCCATATTGAGGTATTGATGGTGCATAGCATCCTCTTCATTTAGAGGACTCTTTTAAAGGCCTTCTGAGGAATTGGGCTCCTGGGAAATGCTGCCTTCTTCTGTTTTGTAAAATTTAATGTTGCGGTAGGAAGTGTTTGGCGCAAGCTCAGGCGCTGCGCTGGGGGTACTGTGCAGCTCGGCAGGCGGATAACGGCTAAGGCAATGTTGTATTCCCACTGGAGCTATTCGTAATGAGAAGGTTTAAAAGTTGAAGACCATGTCCCATATGGCTTATATTTAGAAACTTGGTCAAACTGTAAAAAGAACAGAAGAAAAAAGAAGAGATTGTGAAAGCACTCTTTTACAGGTGACACACGTTGTCACATCTATCACAGAACTTGACCAGGTGTGTGTTTAACTGCAGGTGGATGTGATTAAATAAAGCCTAATGGTTCTAACTCAACTGCGTCCTGAGAGCTGGATGAGGGCCACGTGCACTGTTAGCCGCTGCTCTGACAGATGCCAGGGGGCAAACACAAGGGAGGGGACTAATTACCGGACAGCTGCCCAGCAGACCCTCACCCTGCCCTGGGGACGGCCGCCTATCTCACTCCCCTGTCCTCCAACCCTGGACTCGAGACCTGGCTCCAACGATGCCAATTCTAGTCTGCCTCCGGGAGTTATGGTGGTTCACCCCCAACTGTCAGATGGGGTGAGGGGATGGGTGGGTTACGGACATAATTTCTTCCCGAACAGACCTTCAATGACAAATAAATGACTATGATTTTAGAAAAAGTTGATTTCTTTCCCAGTGCTTTCTGTGCCGAAAAATGAAGTTACTCCAAAAACCTTCTGGTTTGACTAAATGAACACTCGAAGCTCAACAGAGTTATGAAACCAGTCATGGAACACAATATATCCCCCAAATGGTGGTTGATTTTCAGCCGCTGCATCGGCAACTGCCACCAATTTAGCATTGGACCACTGTTAATTCCCAATATGGATATAAATATTTCATCGTTTGGTGCCACAGCAGCCTAATAATATCCCAATTGATGCTTTGAGTAGAGACTCTGTCCTTCACCCTTCACTGGGATGGGTAAGAAAGGTATTTATAAGAAAATTGAGGTCACCACTGAGAGGAGTGCTGGCTGTAGGCCCAAAAAATATAAAGTGTTGGAGAGGTTCAGGCAGACTCATTTTGTTGGAATTGAGGGTCTACCGAGCAGACTGCTCATCTTGCTGTTGGCATAAGCGTGAGAAGAGGAGCTAAAGGTTGAAATTATGCACCCAGAAAGCATTTGGCTCGGGTGAGGAAAAAGTGCAATGCAATAATTAAGCGGCACAATAAAAATGATTAGAACTGCTTTTGACATTCTCATTGCGAATAACTTGCGTTTAATTGCAATCACAAATTTTAAATGCCAGTTTTATGTTCCATGGCTATAAGCTGTTTAAAGTTCAATAGCTATACTCTTTAAATCTCCTTCCAATTTCTGCTCGGAGGCGGCGAGAGGGAATGGATACAGAGAGAATGGGAGACAAAAGTATGTAAAATTAGTCCCCCGAAAAGGAAAAGTGGAGTGAGAATGAGTAAATGTCTTTCACCATTAAGTGCCGGACAGTATGGCTTCCTGGCCTGGAGGAGGACCTGTGTGGCTCGGCTCGAGGCTAGTTAGCTATTCAGCCACAGCATCTGTTGCAGGCTAATGGATGTTATAACCTCATAAACGTCATGAAATTGGACATTATCCCTTAATTAAAAGAACAGAGATGCATTACAATGATTAGAGTGGCACTCCAGTGGACCTGCCACACGCTCCAATAATGTTTCTAGAGGACACGCGGCTCCAAAGTAAGGTGTTGGTGTGAGAAGGGGAGGGGGGGCATGTAATATTTCTAATTAGCCAATTGCTGTTATGAGCCACTTTTGAGAGTTGCGGGAGGATCCTGTCAAGTTTTGAGACTGCACGCTGAAACTTCCTCCGAGATGTCTTCTCGACCTTTCCCCCGTGCCATTAGTGCTACGGGAACAGCCCCACGCCTGTTCCTTCGTCCTTTCTCATTTTTATTTGCATTTCAGGAGCTTTTGATGATGATTTGAGTGTCTTCGCAGTGATTATGTGCGCAGCGTTAGCTCAGCAGAAACAGCTGTGCTATAAACCAGATATAAAAACAAAGCTTGATGCTTGTGTTGCACAGCACCTGGGCCATCAGTGCCCAATAAATACCAGCGGCCAATCAATCTTGCTGCCTTTTCCGCTAAGGAGCTTAATGAAACCTTGGTTGGGGAAACTGAGGGATTGGACAATATAGCCTGCATGCAAAGATGCGGGACAAATCAACCCTCAGTTTGGCTTTCACACACAGACGATTCAAGGCCGGTGCTTCAGTGGAAATACTTGGAGCGCGTCTTCAAGTGTGGTAAAGGTCACGACAGGCCTGCACTCACATATCTGTCATCGCTTGTCAAGTGGCCTGTGCATGAAAATGTCTGGTTGTCTGAGGGAATGTGTGTGTCGCACAGGTGTGTGGTGACCTCAACAGTAAACCCCGGTATCACATGATGTCATACGCATTTAAAGCGCTCCCCAGTTTACTGTAGATGCCGACTCTATTATCTGATTTCTGAATGGCAGACATTGTGTTAATAACCCTGTATTATGCAAAACTGCAAAAAAACCCAAAACAAAAAACACACCCTTAATGTATCACCACATGCATTTGGTTGAACCAATTACATGCTAACATTCACAAGACATGTCACTGATACTGTGCGAGCGATGCGAGAGCAATCTCAATGCCACTCTTGCCTCCGCAGGAATCCATGTGAAAAGTAATTGTGAATTTCTCATTTAAGTCTATGGCAGTCTGTCTTCTCTGTGATCTATTTTCTATCGAGACAGACACAATAATATAACACCGAGCACGGCCTGATAAAGAGTCTATTTTTGCTCAAAGCTCCTTCTCCTGAATGAAAATGAATGTAGGCATGTTGCAGTGGTAATGTATCAACATAAAATATTGAAATAGCCCAACCAAGGGCAAACTGCATGTAATTGAAACTCTCTCTGTACTGAGAACAGGGAACCGGTGTCCCCGCATCTGAGATTTGGCAGAAGGGCTTTCAGAAGGCATTTGTTTCAGGTTTCTCTTCTTCTCTCCCTCCTTTCCCTAGAGTTAATTGCCTGTTTGAGAAATTTGTATCGCAAGTGTTTGGTTTCTGCCGTCGTATTATTTATAACCCTTATTTTCTGACAAGAAGGGTACTTTTTTCCCCTTTCGCAGCAGCTAAGATGATTGATTTGTCCCGTTTAACCTTGATAAGGGAGGAAATAGAAAAACAAATTGCAGTATTGACACTGTGCTGTGATGGCATGTCG
Source organism: Amniataba percoides (assembly GCA_037176925.1). Classification (NCBI taxonomy): domain Eukaryota; kingdom Metazoa; phylum Chordata; class Actinopteri; order Centrarchiformes; family Terapontidae; genus Amniataba; species Amniataba percoides. The sequence goes on along the minus strand of JBAJHX010000042.1, from coordinate 10,458,216 downwards.
TTCGCTCAGGTGACCTAGAGGTGAGTCAGAGGTGACTCCGAAGAGGAAGACAGGCAGCGCTGTGCTTTCCTGAATGACTCCCCCGATCTGTTTTCCTTCGTTTTTTCCTAAGTTTATTTGATATCTTGGCCTCTAATGATTCCACTTGTGCTAAAGCCAGCTGTGACAATGCTCGGCTTTTTGGTAGTTCCCTCACATTCAGCCCATGTCACACAGCTTTAGCGAAATGAGGTGTGGAATAGGAGTCAATCTTCTAAAATATGTTTTGCATTACTGGCAAGGTGTCGTCAATGCAAGGTGATTCATTATTTAAGGATTATTGTGTGTATTGTAGAGATTTAGGCACAGCTTTTAAGGTATCATTGCCAGCAAAAACATCATTATTAGAACCTCTACACACCTTCTGCTTGTCATCTCTGGTAGTTTTTGCTCATTGCTGTCATGTAATCTTACGCTCTGCATGCAGTTGTGAATCAACAGCCCTTTATATGTCTGTCCCTTGCTTCTGTGATGGCTGCTTTGTCCTCTTCCAGTGTGCTGAAGAGCACCATGGGCTGGTCACCCTCTCCAGAGTCCCTACATCTGGCAGCACCATTAATCTTCCACAGCAGCTGTGCCCCTGTACCTGTCTCTCTTTGTGTAAGGGAGATGGAAAGTCATTTTTAGTCATTATCTTTCCCCTGGCATATGCTCATTTCGCTTATCGCACTTAACCTGCACTTTGACGTTGAGGCCCAAGTGTTCCTCCGGATTCACTCGTACAGTACCTGACCAGCAAGCTGTCCGGCGTGAAAGCCTCACTGTCACAGAGGTAACTGTTCATTTTTTTACTAAAGTTCCAGAAGTTATTCACCCCGTGCCATAGTAAATGATGTTTGTGAATTAATGTTTGAAAAAGAGGGAGGCACGGTCAGCCCTCAGGGGGGCAGCAGGCCTTTAGGAATCCCAAAGAAGTGGACAGCTGAAGGACCACAGCAGGGTCAAAGCCTGAGAGGTGGCAGACTGCCCTCCACGCAGTATCAGGTTTGACAGGGTGTTGCAGTTGAAGGATAAACACATGGAAACCAAATCAGCCATCTTGTTGTACTGCCCCTTTGATGCGCACTCATCTGTCTCTGGGCAGACTGTGTGTTAGCCACTAATTAACTGCTGACACTAAGGAGTGAGAAATACAGTGTTTGTGAAGTTGTACAAAGACTGAGAGACGTTTGATGGAGATCAGCTTGAAAAATGATTAAAACTGGGATAAATGGCGGCTGGAATTATGCTAGCTCTATTTGGCAGCTCACCCTTGCAGTTTTAACAGCATATTGAATTGACTTCAGAACTTTAACAACCTCATTCTTCAAGAAGGTGCATGCTTAAATCTTTCCCATCTTCATCTTCATCCAAATGCTAACTGCCCTACTCTATGTTGCCAGCCAGCGAGGATATCCTCTACCGTGAAAACAAAATCATTCACTGATCAGTAAAGATCTATTTGGCCTCAGCTACTGTTGGACCGAGCCTTTGAACTGTTCGCTTCCCACGCTTGTATGGCACGGCCGTCAGACCTGGCTTCATGCGTTTTATATCTTTATGCATGAGGGTCTCAAAGGGGTGTGGGCTGGAAGCGCAATCCATCACAAATCCAGAGGGATCAACTGTAATCAATGTACAAAGTTTAGGTGGCAGCCCACCTTCTGGCCTCTGCCTGGCTGTTGGTGGCTCGAGTGGCCGGGGGGATTGCCCGGGTTGAGTTAGCTTGGTCTGCAGCTAATTAGATCAGGGAATGGAAAGGTTCCCGTGGCTCCCCCTCACAGGCTGAAGGGTTATTGACATGGCCACAACAGCAATATCTGCTAATGTCAATCCAATCTTACTAGCTCCAAACATGAGCACAGTGGTACTCTGGCAGTCTTGAATTCATGTAGCTGAACTGTGAAGACTTTATTGTAATGTCCTTTCATCCACGTGGGCTTTTTAAAAGAAAAATACATGCTGGGGATGATATTTTACAGGTAAGGACTTTTTTTTATCGCAGGCTTTTGAGGGAAGACAGATATTACTGTATTCGGTAGTAGGAAAGTAGAGACATTGGATATTCTATTTTTAGCCGCTCCAGCAGCATGGCTCCAGGGATGGCAATATTGGTTGTTGGTTAGTCGGTCAGTCCACCACCAGACCAAGATATCTCAACAAATATTGGATGAATTGCCATGAAATTAGATAGTGATATACATGATGTCACGGCAGTTTGGCTCATAGTTTGGGTTGTCTGTTAATTTGGTTTTCTTTACCTCATAGCCATTCTAGAGTAGCTTGTCTTGTTAAAATCTACATCAATCGAGTGGTCCAAGATAACCTGAGCCGAACATGCAGCCTTACTTTCTTGTCTCTGAGGAGGCACCAGAAGATTTGACACCCTTGCTTCTCGTAGACATGTTGTTGTTTTACTTTTGAAATACGGACACTATCACAGAGTAGAACGATATGTGTAGAAGTCGGCCTCAGTATGATCATGAATTCGATTTACGATGTTGCCATATCCCACTGAGAGAGCAGGTCAGAGCAGTTTGATATTTTGAACACAACAGTAGATGTGAAGAAAGCGCCTTTTTAAAACCGCTTTAAAATTTAGGAATTCCATTTTTTTCTGTAAATTTGTAAAAT
>JBAJHX010000042.1:10438985-10455464 GCA_037176925.1 Amniataba percoides | reverse complement strand
TTAGCTTGGTAATCTGATGTCCATGCGCTCGTGATACTGTGCCACAATCTGAGCAACACGCTCACGTGCTACATCTACATGTCATCTGATAAACAAAGCATTGGTGACCATCGCGATGAGGTCGCAAGGTTCATCTCAGGCGCAGATGGGAAGCCCAGGAGTCTGGAGGTTATGCAGCCATCGCCTGCTCTGTCAGCCGATGCCACCTGATAGCGTCTAATGAGAAAAACACGCGGGTGCTGTCTCCATTCACTTCGCTCCCAAGCCATCCGACAAGCGTGCAATCTGATCATGTTGTCTGACCAGTCTGATACTGATGCTCCCCTTACTTGAGTCAGAACAGACCATTATCAGATAGCAGCCTCCAGTGCACAAACAATGGTTTTTATAGCTGCTTTCCTGAACTTATGCTGTACTTACTTCTAATGAAGTGAATACACATATTGTAATAATGTTATTCAAATAAAGTAAGCTATGATAATCTCTACTACTCTAATTTTCATATTTTTAGGACAAAGTGAAGTAAGATTTGTTGTCTTCTTTGTTTATTAAGGTATAAAATCACATGAGCCACCTTTTGTTTTACTTGATTTGATTAATGCAGTCAAAATACAAGTTGGCTATTAAATTATAAATATAAACAATATTTTATATCCCCCCCATATAACTAATTATGTCCGCACCAGTACTACTTCAGGAGTTTGTTAAATCTGTTCATTACTTTGATAAGAAATGTAACATCTTGTGTCTCTGAGCCAAAGCACCAAACAAAGGAATTCTCTTTCATGAGGGTACAAAACAGAGGTCAGCCTTTCACTTTTCTGCTCCCAGAGATGATGCTCACACATCCACTTGATGAACAGAGGCTTGGAAACTCATCATCCCTATCAATCCCCTTCCTTCCTCAAGGTTCCCATTATAATCATACCCCTGAAACAGATCAAGGCCCAACGCAACTTGTTTTCTCCCTTCGAGTCAATAAATCAGACGTGCCTCCTCGGCCAGTGGTCACTTTAAAGGCTGCTTGTGGACGGGGAGAGAAAAGCAGTGGTGTGGTAGCGGCGTGTCCTACAGACCGTTCAGCCAGAATGCAGCGCCTGAGCCGTGAAGTGTAGCAGGCGACACACTCGAGGAGCTGGATCTCCGCCTTGCAAAAAAAAAAAAAAAAAAAAGGGAAGCGGAGGCCGGTGTAAACATACTCGCCTGGAGAAGGACAAGAATAGGGCTGGAGAGATATGAGAAACTGAATACTGAGCCATGAGATGGAAGAGGGGCTTCAGGAAGGAGCGGACTGTGCTCACTTGTAAAGATACTGTAACTGAATGTAGAATTTCAGCGCAGGTTCAGCAGGGGAGGGGGTGCACCATCGTTCACAGCAGGCCAGAGAATAATTTAAACTACTGTGTACCTGCACACTATCAAAGGGGGGAAGTTTGTTTTGTTCCAGTGGCTTCAATGGTTTTAAAACTACCAAGAGGTTAGGCTGTTACACAGCATGCATCTGTTTTGTCTGTGCTCAATCTCCCCATAAGCACAAACACAGATGAAGTTGTTTTATGAGCTCGCTGTGTGAGAAGCACCCATTGTCTCTGTATGAGGCTGATTCAAAATGGCCGCCCTCAGCACTCAAATTGATCATAATTGTATTCCCAAACTCTTGCTCAGCGGGGCATTACATTTTCTGTTATTGACTTTAAAAACACATTCAGCGATTCTACTTGCAATTACATTACACCGCTGTCAATTACCACTCTGTGAACAAAGCATGCCCGCAAATAAAATGTATGAGGTAATTTTGCAAATGCCACTTAGGAGGTACCGCCGTCTGAGCGATGGGCACGTTTAATTTGTGCACTTGCTTACTGCAAATCTGGTTATGCATAGGCAGCCGTGAACATTTCATTAAAAAAAACACAGGAGACTTGGGGTGATTGCCCCAGTGTTTTCACATCAATACATAAACCGCCGGCCAGGCCCAGGTAATTAAGCATTATAAACGTTTGAAAAAGGGAAATTCTTTATCCCTTTTTTGTGTTCAAAGGGAATGCCGGGTGAGTGCAGAATTTATGAATCATAAATCATGCTAACAAGAACAATTACCTTGCACATCCGCTTCCTCGCCTCTGTTTAAAGTGTTTGTTGGTCTGCCCTCTCCAGGGTGTCCTCTCCACTGCCTTAAATGGGAAATAAATGGTGCCACAGTGGCTAATTTGGCAACCCCAGTGTCACTGTTTTTCCATTTTCCACTGTGGCTCCACTATGGTTAAACCTCTCCCCTCTTCATTTTCTTTTAGAAGAAGGGAACTGGAGCATTGTTGGACATGTACACTGTGTGTGTATGTGTGTATCCAGTATATATATAACATATATATATTCTTTTATTCCTGCAGAGGTATCCGTCGGCTAAAATGAAGAGGTCATGTGTGTGTCGATGACGGGGTTAGAGGGCATTGAGCTGCTGGGGGTCACTGATAAGCACTTCAGAGACATAGATGGATAAATTATCCAGCACCACCCCCATCCTCCACCCATCTCCGCTATTTCCCCACTGAAGCCAGTTACAGTAAGAAAAAAAAAAAAAGCTGGGAGTCATGTATGTTACAGGCTCGGGGACTCGGAGGCACACACAGCAGAACGTGACTTATAGCTGTAAATTTACTGGCCACCGGGCTTGAAGAGTAATGATTACTATGGTTTGTGTGTGCACTCTGTCTGCACATTTGATGACTTTGAAGGGTGCCGTGTTTGTCCGCGTGCAGTCTTCATAAGGAAGAGCGGAGCGACAAGGGCTTTCTGTTTCTGAGCCCAGCGAAAAGTGCTGAAATGGGCTGTATTGATCGTCAGCGAGGGGAGTCAAAACAATCACCATGAATTAAACTCCTCAAGGTCTTAGGCAAAGGGGATTAACAAAATTATCTGGCCTCTATTCTGGCCATTTATTGTCGGTGCTGGTGTTGACAAAAGCCTGGAAAGGCAGCGAAAGCAGTTGTGGGTGAGGCGGAGGGGTAATGAGGGAAGCATTCTTGATGAGAAACTAACAACAATGTAAACACAGCAGATAAGTGCTTTCTTGGCCCGGCAGTATTGATCATGAATAGGCTTGATGCTCAACTTTACAGGGTGAATTGTATTTTCCTGCTGGGTTTTGATAGCCAGCTGTTAACACACTGTGCAATTACTGGCTGCGAAGGCTGCTTTTTTTGGTTTTGTTTGTTGTGATGAGAGGAGGGAGGCTACGGTTAAATGTGTAGCCTCATTACAAAATGCGTGTAAGTGGATGTGAAGCGCAATTAAAAAGTGAAACAAAGCCTTTGTTTCAAATCATCAGCAATGAAACCCGAAATTATCATTAGCGCCACGGGTGTGTTTGGTTGCAAAACGTTCTTGAATCAAATGGTTTGCCTCTGCCTTTGGTGATTTGGCCTTTTTTCCCCTCCTTCTCTCCTCTTACCCGTGGACTTGACTCGCAGCTAATTAATTTGCAAATTTTATTCTCAATAAAGTGCTTACAAAAAGATAATTGTGACTTTATTAACAGTTTCTTGGGCAGCAGATGGTGTTCTGCAGGCCTGCCATGTTGAATTAGTGATGACGCTGTCGTTTTATGTGCTCTCTACTGTGGCAACCCATAAAACTCCTAATTAAGGCTACAAATTAATACTACTTCCTCCCAACATTATACCCAGCCATTTCACCCTAAATTAGCGTAAACAAATGCAAATATACAGGTAAGGCTTCTATTAGTATGCACCTTTTCTCTGTTTACAGTAGCTGCATTTATGTAAGGAATCCCTGTTATTACAATCATTTGTTCTATATTAAGAGCAATTAAATGCCTATTAAAGATGCCAAAGCATTTGTTGGCTTGTTTGTGCTCAGCATTTACAAGACGTGCGGTTCCTCTGAGCCAAATCTCAGTAAACTCCATCGACTTAATCCCTCCGATGTTTTATTAAAAACAAATTATGTCCGACTTCACCGCCGGTAATCCAGCGCATCAAGTATTGGTAACCGCCTGAAGGAGAAGTGCTTGCATTTTAATTAAGAGCCCAAGTAACGAGGCAGCAAAGTGTGCGGATTAGTGTGTTTACTCGGGAAGAGCAGGAGACAAAAAAGATCTTCATTTAATTTTATAATCTGGTCTTGGATCAGCTCCAAGTGTACAGTGACTTGACATATTTCAGGAATTGAGACACTGATCTTATTTGGCAGAGAACAGAGACCTGTTAGGTGTTGGAACATCTTCTAAATGTGTCTTCTTTTTTTTAGGGCCCAGGTCCTTTTTATGGCATTTCCCATTCACACTACTTCATTTTTGTTTACTTCACTTGATTTATAACATTTTATAGAGCTCTTGACTTGACAGATAGGAAGAAAAAGCCTTCTCTTTTGTCACATACACTTGCAGCCTTGTGGCGCTCGTGTCAGGTGGAATCTGAAACTGTATTATGGCTGTTACTCTTGTTGGCTTCTCCTTGATCTACTGTGACTTGGATTGTTTTTCAGTTTTGAGTAGATGTAAATATATAAATGCACACTGAAATAGTAAAATTGCTAAATCCAGATAAGTTCACACTCAAAAAATAATATTAGATGCAGTACAATATAGTTGCAGTCCATTTTACCAAAATAATCAACCTACTCTTACCCAAATGTGTACAAATAACACAGTATTTACAGTGTGGAAAATCTTGCAATGTACATGCCAAAGTCAAATTTTGTGTGCAGATGATTCGTGTCTCACACCAAGAGCAAAAAAATCACGAAGAAGGTGGTTTTGGGTGGATGGCTGAGTTGAACAAACACAGGACTTTTACCCAGGACACTGCAGTTTATGCCCCTCTGCACTTATGAATGTAAGTTTACTTAAGTGACATATTTACGTTACATCATGTAACGTTAATCCCCTTACATAAGCTATCTGACTAATGTTATTTACATCCAAACCATGTTCTCCTAACCAAGTAGCCTTTGTGCTTAAAACACATGGTATTTGGTTTCCACAGACCTAAATGGAAAAGATTGGTGTATGACCCACACACAAGATTTTACATGAAAGTTGTGTACTCATATTGGAGAGGCCAAGTTGCAGTTACTAAGTTTAACTTCAGCTGTATCTCAGGCTTTGTCAGTGGGGGATTTTTGAGTAGCTTTCAAGGAGTTGCTTCAGATGTTTTTCTTAATGATCATGTGTAGTTCCACATCTATATTCATGAATTTAGCAATAAAATATGTTTCTTTTTTGCTCTCTAGAGTGTGGTCACAAATGTTTATATGTATTCAAAATCCCTAAAAAAAAAACCTTATGCCTCTTTTAATCTTTATATGTAGTACAACAGTAAACCGAAATAGACTGAAATGAAACAGTTGGCATATTATACCACACTATATATCATGCTGGCAAAGTAGTGCCAAGGGGCTGTCACAATGACATTAACACCTACAAACCTGAAATGTAAGTATGAAGAAATATAACAATATCAACGCATGCTGCAAATGATTTATTGTTTTAAATTGAGATTTCTTGGCACAGGCACAATTGAACCTTGTATTTCGAGCCAAGGTGGGATCAGAAAGCTGCAGAGATTGGCAGATCCTACCCTTGAGTAGCGCTGCGTACATACTATAATTGACATACTCAGACATAATCTCTTGTGGGACTTCCACACTGTTCCCAGACTTCAGTGGGAGATTGCTGCTTCTTGAAGAAGTCATGACCACTGTTTGATCAAAGGGGCTCTGCTCCCAACGCCCACTGCTTTCTGCCAGCGCTTGATCTGGATCGATGCAGGGGTTAGTGTACAAAATCCCCAGCTTCCTAGAGCTCTGCAAACCCACTTTCTCCATTCAGACAGGGAAGTCATGTTAAGTTCATGTGCACGCTCATTCTCATGCGTTTCTTTTAAGAGCGGTGCTTTTAAGAGCGTTTGTCTTCATGTGGCACTTTAGCAGCGGGGCAGCTTTGTTGGAGAAAAGCATCAGGAGCTACCCTGAGAAATGTCACGTCTTTTATAGCAAAGCAAGACTCCATTTCAAATGCAGATTGTTTACATCAATTGAATGTTAATAAAAAATATTGGCCTAATGAATCAATCATGTTGCTTCGTGAATGCGGCAATTTATTTCGCTTCCAGCTGTGGGATGTTTGATACCACTGTATATGAGCTTCTGCCTGCAATTACAAACCAAAAGAGTTCTAACAGGCATTTTTATTGTTTGTCTTAACTTTTCTAATAGCAGGCACAAAGCCAGACTTTGAGTTCATATAAATGCTTCCTATTACCGTTAAAAATCTGTCTTTAGCCCAAGAACGCCAAACCAGCTCAGCTCCTTCCTTTATCAGCTTACAACCAGAGTTCTCTGGGTGCTTATAAATCCAGTGAATATTGTTCATTGTGAGTTTCCCGTCTTACCAAACAAGAATAACAAGAAAAGACCCATAATTACAGAATTTACTGCAGTTTGAGAACTTCACCCAAAACTTTTCTGTTCCCATTAATGGAAAATATGGTAATTAGTTTTTCATATTCCCTCATACATTGGAGGTTGATATAACTTATTCATGACAGCGAAAACAAGAATTGCTGTTGTCTGTCCATTTTCTTTTAGCAGTGCTAGATGGAAGCAGGGGCTCCACTGATTCAAGCAGCAATTGAGCCTTTGCCTCAGTCTCCCTTTTTGGTGCGGTACCCACCGGATATGAATCAACAGCATCATTAAGCGGGGCACTGTTTCATCAAAGCGGGAGTCAAGCCGAAAAAGATTCCGAGGGGAACGTAATCAGTTTGAGGGACGAATGTTTATTTATTCCAAACAAAATGAAATTACTGTGCCTCTTGAGTGACATTTATGTGTGTGCTACCTGCAGTGCTGACATGTTTACAAAGTGACTAAGTTAAAGAATGTGTGCCCTGATTTCTTCTGCTGATGCTGATAGATGCACAGCACTCCTCCTGACCTTAAAAGATAAGGCTGACAGTGTCTGTGTTTTTTTACAGTGTGCAGTACTTTATGAGTACTTATGATATTGTGTACATGTTGGATTTCCTAAATTGGATTATAGAATACCTTATCTATATTCACTGGAACGTAGCACTCAGAAATGTGTGTTTCATTTCATACATCATGTTCAGGTTACAATCAGCTTGTGCTTGTGTGCGACACTGATGGTCACATTGCTCACGTCTCACCTGACCCGTGTCAGCAGGTGGTGGGCCCACGGGTCTGGCTCCCAGTCTCTCCACTTGTGGCGAGGTTTTGTTCACTGTGACGACTCACTGGGGGTTCGTGAATCATTCTTAGTCTGAACCCTCACTTGGGACCACTTTGCTTTGGGAGAACCTGACAAAGCAGCCCCCCCACTTTAAGGAGGCGATTCTGCCTTTTGCAGACTTTTGCATAGAGCTCAGGTTTCTTTTGATCTATTTGTATAATCTTGAGAAAATGGCCACAGCAGACAATTTTAATGAGAAAATGCAATGCAATAATTGGTCAAATGTAGAATACAATACAATTTTGAGATGCTCTGATAAAATGACAGTGATGTGTTTCCTAATACAATACAGGTGTTTAATTTGATGTGTTATGGGAGATTTTAAGAGTCAACATTTGGAACATAGAATGGATGTTTTTTATGAAAGTATATTGGCTTATGGCTGTTGCGGATACAGTATGGAAGCCTGAAAGAGATGAGGCTAATATATTGGTTTTTGATCTGCCAGAGGGATTTGTTGACAGTAATAATAATAATAATTAAAAAAGAACTAAAACCAGCTTTGTCCTTTAAAGACGCATGCATACTGTGCATCAATTCAGTGACAATGCTCTACTGTATGGATTTATATAGTATTTGATTTCAGTAATCTGCTTCTGCTCTCACTTCTGCTTCTGCCATCTCAATGTCACAGCTCTGACGAAATAGTCTTATGTTGTTAACACAGTTGCTCATTATCTACCACTCCCCGATCCAGTTCTTGGGGATTACTCCTCAATTAAAGGTTATTTTGCCTCATACTGGAGGTGATGTGGCCCTGGCTTGAACCTGCTCGAGCGCCAGAGGATAAGTGAATGACCCCAGAGAGAGAAAAGAAAAAAAAACCCTGTTTGGGCTCCTTTACAATAAAATAAAATACTATTTCATATAAATTATAGTTAAACATAATGGGTCTGTTAGGACTGAAAAAGCGGCGCTGGTAGCATCTCTGCTTCTATAGGGCTGTATGGGTGAATATGGGGGCTTCCTTCCTAATGAAGAGGTGGGTAGGAGTTGGACGCGGGCGACGTAGCACAGCCAACAATGTGCCATTGTCGCCGCTAAGGCTGAGCTGTCACACGGCGCTCGGATCATTACTTACCCACAGACGTCCAATGTCACGCACAATATCCCCAGGTTTGCCCTTCATAGGTTGTTGTGCATCCTCCGATCGCTCCAGCTTGCTTAATGATAACAGGCAGCAATTACACTCACATGCCTGCACACACTCATACACACACACGCACAAACAAGCGTGCACACAGTACTGTACTGCACGAAAACAAACACATTCCCCACCCGCCTGCACGCCTTCTCCCTTGGCCTTTTTGTTTAGGAAGGAAGATAAATATCCCCATAATAGAAAAAGCCTGCTCCTGATGCATTTTCAACAGTCCACTGCTCCAATACATGTCTTTACTTACAAGTCTGAATTTATTATCTGCCCGCTGCAGTCCGATTTGTTTTGAATGGTAAATGAAAAGATCTCAGATGCTATTGTGGCAATATTTTAACGCTTTGCCTCGCCAGCACACCTACCAATGAACTTTATGTGTGTGAATGGTTTAATAAATCAGCCGGTTGCGGAGACGGGTGGTTTGGGTGCGCTGCTAGCACGCCACAATGAAAAGAACAGTTTATAAATTGCAGCCTCGTCAGTATGAAAGACCCCTACAATACGGTCCCGCGCTGAGGGGAGGGGATTAGAGGGGAGGCCGGGATATTATTCACCCAGGGCGTACGAGCTGACACAGTATTGCAGGAGTGTGCAAAGTACTCCCCACTATTGCCTTCCCAACTGGAAATGCTGGCAGTATGCAAAGCCGTCTTCTGAGCCGCAGTTAGATTTCATGGGACCGTACGCATGTGATGTCAGAGTATGGATATCAGGGGACACGACTGAGCTGGTGCGCTGGTAGGGTGGCACGCTTATTGAGATCATGATTATAGCTGTGTCTAAACTCCGGTCCCTTTGTGACAGAGCCATTAGCAGGCTGTCACACTCTTCAGCGCGCTCTATGTATGTGACCGCTAATGCTAATACACTGACTGCGGCTCACATTCACATACTAGATTACAGCCAACACCGTGGCGCTGACCCTGTGCACTTGGATACTTTTAGAGGAAATGCAAGTGCCGTGAAATCTTTTCTTTTTTTCTTTTTAATTAGTTGCCATTTTTGGCGTATGTGTTGTTGCCCAGTGATGGATCAGGTGTCATACACACCCAGGTCTGCCCTTCCACTGTGCCTCCACATGCTTACTACTACTCTACATCACTGGTTTATACAAGCAAGGCTGAGCAACACCAGGCTGCAAAGTCACATTGCCAAATTGATTGCCCATTTAAAAGGATTGTGGCTTTTACAAGGTTTGGCCTCCTTCAGTTGAGTGCAAATCGAGTGCCACTATATTAAGTGGTAAGACCAGAGTGCTGATAGATTACCTTTGGCCACTCTGTTTAATTGTTGGACTTTGTTGGCAAACCTGTTAAAAGAAAAAAGGGGGGGAAAAAAGAGAAAGCGGAAGGAGCTAAATCGAGAATGTTAAATATTGAAGTGGTTGCCGGAGGGCTAATGAAATTAACAATGCAAGTAAACAGCCTCATGCAAGTGCCAGTGCCACATCCTCCTCCTCCTCCTCCTTCTCCTCCTCCGCCTCGCTTTGTCCCTCTCCCTCATTGGCTTATCGGGAGGGAGAGCTTCAGGGCTGTGCACGAGGTGGGGTTGGGAGTGTGCGCTCACAGGTACCCATGCATGGAGGGTTTAGAGAGGGTGATCCAAGGTCAGAAAGCCTGGGCATTAACACCATCTCCATCCCACCAGACCAGATCTCCACCATGCTGCATCAGCTCTATAATATCGTTTACCATAATCCGCTTCCCTGCCTTTACCTCTGGCCAAGCAGCACAGCTGAGCTTGAAGGCTTCATAACAAACCAGAAATTATGTATAAATCTTTTTTTTTTTTTTTTGAATACTAGTTCCCACCCCTCTTACTTAGATATCCTTTCATTTCATCAATTATGAAGCTACAGATTAAAACAAGTTGCTCTATTTCAGGGGCTAGCCCTGTGTGGTTTATTTAAAAAAGAAAAAACTTCAAACAACTTCGATCATAACTGTTTTTCTAATTTGTTGTAGTAGAGATATGAAGCACAGCCGTGTTTTCTTATCTTTGGAAAGGCTGTGATTGAGCAGTAGGAGAGCTTTGACAATTGTGTTTCAACTTGAAATGGCTCAGTGTGACATGATTATGTCAGCGCAGGCTTATTGCTGCTTTTTTCTCAGATGGAGATGTTGTTAGCAGTTGGGCAGCTTGCTGAGGGCTACTGCTTTTGTTTTTTTCCCTTCTTCTTTGGTTAACACACAAAAACACCCACACACACACACACACACACACACACACACACACACACACACACACACCTGGAGCAGATCTGCAGTAAAGCCCCTGGAAGCCAGGAGAAGGAGCTTATCCCCATTACACATTCCTCCTGAAGGCAGCACCGGACAGCTGGCACATGTACTGTACAGTGCACACTGACACACATACATACAGTACACACACAGACATAGATTAACGCGAATGCACATCCACACACTCATTCATCCTCGCAGTGCATGCGTACTCACACACGTGCACACTTAATGTACTTACTTCCAAACACACACACACACACACGAGAGCCAGGTTACCATGCGGTGAACCGGTCCAGTTGGTGGGTGGCTGGCATCGGAAGACGCCCAGCGGGGCCTGGGTTGGAGGGGGGGGACCCCTCTGTCCTGAAGAGGACAAGCTCAGAGCAGATGTGCAATCTCAGGGGCTCGCTCATAAATCCGGTTCGACTGCCGCGCCCGTGAAAAGAGAGAAGCTTAACAAATCAATTCCTCCCAGATTAATCTGCTTTGGGATTCTTTTGTCACTCTCACTCTTGGCTTCGGTAACTCTTTACATTAAGATGCAAAAAACGCATGAGGAGTTAGCGCTGAATGGTAACAAATCAGAAACTAACTGTTAATGAATCATCAGCTAGCGAGTAGATCAGAAATAACTCATCAAGAGCTGTACAGTAGATGAGAAGTTAATAGGACGGACTGCCTGGCATAATGTTAATAGATCAGTTTGTTATAATTAGTTTAGATAACTCTGAATTCTTCCTGCTGAACCTATCCAGATCCACATGCCTCAGGTCTTTACTTAACCATGAAGAGCGAGCCCACCCCCAAGTTGTCAAAGTAACGTAGCATTATGGAGATTAATAACGGTGAAACTGTCTACCTGAAGATCTAGGTGAGATCTTATCACCTTTTAAATCTTAAAACTCTCTTTATGTCCTGTTTTTTTTCTTAATTGATATATAACATAAACTCATATTTTATGTTGTGTTGTTTATCTTTATTGTGTCTTTACTGTAATATTTGAAAGGTAGCATACAAGTAAAGTTATTACAAATGTAAAGGAATGAATCATTTTTCAGTTATAATCCCTGATACTACTCATTGCTGAAAAGAGTACCGTCTCTGCTGTAACATACTGTTGTACAGTGTCAGGTAATAATGCATTAACTCAAGCCATATCAAATTATGAACCTACACAACCTCACAAGCTATTATCCAGCTAATTTCTGTTGCAGTCAACGTCCACTTGACATGTATTGTTGTTTCACAGTGAATCATAGTGTATGTAAATAGGATTTTTGACACATATTGACAAAAAACAAATCTTTACAAATTGATTTAAGGTAAGCACAACTACAAAACACAAAATAATTGATTGCATAAAAGCTCTGGCTTATCAAGTCAATATTTGGCAGCAGTAACAGCCCTCAGTCTGTGTGGATGAGTCTGTGTCAGCTATGAACATCCAGATGCTGCAGCGTTTTTTTTCTCATTCTTGTTTACAAATCTACAGCCTGTCCTCAACAAACTTATCATTATCCACTGTGTGGATAATTACTCTAAAATCAAGCACTATTATCTTTGATTAAGGAACTACTTGTAAACTATTCATTAATTTGTTTGGATAACTACTATGAAATATATATATCTTTTTGCAAGATGTTACCCTTCTCTTAATCTACAGCCTGTAATATCTGACTTAAACTGACAGACTTATGAGTCTACGTTCCTTTTTTTTTTTTTTTGTTTTTAACACTCAAGGCCATTGAATTCACACTTGGGGACATTAAATTTATCACTTCACCGCCTCAATTAACAGCTACCAAACATGGTGGCCTTTTACTGACCCGCTGTTGATGCTGAAGCACAAAGCCCAGCTGATGCTTGCCAAAAAGGTAAACAGCATTTCAGGCATACTGTTTCTTTGACGCCTGCCTTTTTAGCATCATTCGCCACCACTGGTGGCAACCATCTTAGCGGGCTGGGATCCAAGCCCCCTCCAGAGTGTACTCTTTTCTCGAACATGAGCATGGGATTTGGTTTCACTAACAAAGCCGTTTTCACAGTTTGTTGTGGTGTGCATGAATATTCATGCTCTATTGCTTGGCTCAGTGTGTCCTCACAAAAAACACAATGATTGTTACTTTTTCTGTTTTTCTTCTACCAGTGTTATTTCATTGTTTCATGAGCCGTGGTTAGGCTGGCGGTTAGACGTGTGAGAGGAATTATTTTATTTTTCTACAGTTATTTTTTGCATGAATATTTTGCAGGCAGTGTGAAGGGAAAAAAATATGTGACCCTCTCTGTAAGTAATGTAACAACATAGCTGCTGATATTCGTATGGGGACTGAACACCAACTGTTCAAACAAAGCTTTACATTTAAAGGTCTGCTCATACTGCCTTGATATTATAACTGGAGTTTAATGGGGTGTGAGCAAACCTAAAATTATTTGCCTTGGCAGCGATCTACCAAATGATTTTTTTAAGAGTAACTTTAACAGTCAAAATCTAACTCATCATAAGGTCATTCAGATATAAAGCAGATACCACAGTGAAAAGTGTGTTTTTAGCCCACATGTTAAACATAACAATGGTATTATCTTTACCTGATAGATATGCCTGTCTGCAAACTGCTGAAGGGGAGGTGTAGATCATGTAAAATGTAATTTCAGGTCATTCCAGTGAAACCACTTTTTGATAGCATGAAGTTCTGATGCTAAAAGGCCACTGAATAACAGTGATATTGAAATGAAAGCTGAAAAAGATGGAAAAATGCTGGTGTTAAAGGGAGAAGTGGCAACGGGTTTTGAAAATCTTGGCATCATTTCTTTCTGATATACAGTATGCAATGTAAAGATCATACTGTGCAGCAGGGGTAGCAGAGGTACAGCATACACAGTATACATCAGCATTGCTTATTAAAAATCAGGAAAGTCTTCTGAAGAAGAAGGGCACTTTTTCAAAGGGAGCGCTGAAACCTTGAATTCTTGACTAACAGGGAGAAACAATGCATGTGAGACAGGTGCATCTTAAGGTTGTGTCTCCGATACAAACCTTACCTGTCCCCTAAGTTCGTTATTTGAAAGGCGCCGCTTGAAGGTGGTGATTGATTTTTTTTTCTTTCCCCCCCAGCCCCTGCTGTGTGTAGCTCCCATGTCACACAATCTGTCTTTCTTTCTGTTGTTGAACTGACAGTGGTCAGGGAGGGGAACACACCCTGAAGCTATGGCCTTGTATGTTTATCCACCTCATGGCAGAGTAATAATGGCATTTTTGTACACTTTAATTGCCCTATCCTGCAATAATGACATTTTTGTTGGCAGTTTGTTTAGGACTCCTTCAGGCTATAGTATGAACAAAAGGATGCAAAGGGTTTCTTCCATAAACCACTAAAAGTAGTAGGTTTAGCAAATCCTACTTTTTCTTTAGCAGACCTGCATTTAGAAATTAAGCAATGGTAAGATGTCGATTTTTTTAACTACTCAACAATTTATTTCCTCTACAACTGTGCTGGTTGAACAAGGTTTAAAAGGCATCATCTCTTGGTAGACTCCTGCTCGTGTCCAAATACATACGACTGACCAGTTCAAAGAGTAAGAAGTGATGTTTTCTCTATTTCATGCACACCCTGTCACCCCCGATTTCCTCTTTCTCACTCACCTCTTCTGCTATCTAGCTCTGCATTACCTTCAGCTGTTTTCAGTCTGGGATTAACATAGCATTAACAGCTTACATCCTTTTCCTCTGTTGGTCTCTCACTCTTTGTTTTTTTTTTTTTTTTACCCCGTTCTCCCCAAACCTTTTTACTTTTCGGAGTTAAAATAGAGGATTTGATTTTTCATGCAAAAATCAGAGCAAAGCCAAAATGAAGATGCCAGTTACATTAAGAGATATTCCACAGGGGGCTGGAGGCGAAGCGCGCTGCTTTGACTGAGAAACAGTGAGGCACTGCACGGCGCCCCCAGAGGACCAGCCTCGTGTCTGATGTTGATTTAGCTGTAGAACGCCGGTTATTCCTGCACGCCACAGAATCTAGTTATAACTGTGTTGAATTAATTTGGCAGGCCTCTAAAGAGAAGCGAAGCGACAGAGGAAATGAGAAGGAAAAAAAAAAAGTTTTATTTAGATTGAGGTAGAGGAGTAAAGAAAGAGAGCGGTGACTTTTGCAGCCATCAAACTTGAGCTTTGAGTTTTTTAGTTTTTTTTTTAGATCATCAAGTGGATCTCCTTGCAACGTCTCCAGTTTTAACCCAGAGTGTGGCACTGTCCTGCCTGCAGCAAAAAACAGCATCGTGGATTTTAAACTCTTCCACTGCATGTTAATGAGAAGCTAATTTGCATTTTCTGATTAGACGAGCAATGAAAATGCCCTTATCTACGTAATGTTGTTAATAATACTAGTTTTAATGCCAATGCCTTGTGTGATATTAGCAAAAGACAGTGACAGATGCTTTTATTTTACTGTTTCCATTCATTGCAGGCTTTGTAATGCCTGTTCCTTTCCTGCTGTGCTCTCGAATATGCACCTGCTGTAGGTATTTTAAAATCCATTTTCATTGCTCTTACATACACTTTTAGGACAAGCAGGCATGCAGGTGTAGGATTGTTAAAAGCACAGCTAAAGAATGCTGCAGATTAGGTCAGAGCCAGTGGGGAGAGGCTGCCGTCAGATGCTAATACTGTTGTAACTATAGATGCGCTTCGCTTTTCCACACAATAAAGTGTTGGATTATTTTTGCTCCCTGGTGTTCACTTGATTCAGTACAATTTATGCCCGCGGCGCTTTAGTTTTCCCCCTCCGTCCTGTCCTTTAAGGTTGCTTGCGTGTGCGTATGCTTTTTACGGCCCGTTTGCGTCAGTGAACTCCAGCGTGAGCCGTGTTTAATTGCTCTTGATGCGCAGCGGGTGGAGATCTCCCGGGCCAGGCCTGTATGCATGGCCGCCCAGAGAAGACATCTGCCCCATCAACCACCTCAGTGCCACCAAACAAGCCCTCCTCTCCCACCCCCGTTCCTCCCTCTTCAGCCACACAGAGAGCTCCCGTGGACCAATGTTACATGTGTAAGGGTTCCCCACAGCACCTCTCTTCACCGCCTCTGTCACACTCAAGTTAAACACTTGAATTACACAACCTGGGAGTTTTTGTGGTGATTATGTGCAATTACAAGGTGTAATAATTGCTGCTGGATTGTTAATTGTATGTCAGCCACTCTCTTGCTATCACTTAGAGCCTTGGCTTTTAGTGTTTTTCATACGATTTTCCTCTTGTCCGCGTGTAGCCTGTAGAATACGATGGATGAGCAGCTTTCATTGGAATAAATATCTTGCCATTTTTTCAAATACGTTCATGATGCCTGTGTGTGGTGTTCAGGTACAAATCATTGATATACTGCAACATAATTTAACAGCATGGTGCGGCAGTGGGGGCCCTCCTCTGGAAACCCCCTGTGACTTCCACGCTGGGGGTCAGAGGTCACAAGCTCTCATAGTCCTCGACAAGCCGGAGCTGATTGCCCTTGTTTCCCTGAGGAAAGCTGAATGCCACAAACGCAGCTCCCCATGAGAAAACAAATTGGCCGCCCAATGACTCCTGTCATTTTGAACACTCCTTAAAAGCCCGAATCACCGGCTGAACCTTTATGGACACCAAGTTCCTGCTCCCTGAGCTTGAGGGCGATTGCAGCACTGCACTGGGAAATGAATTGAGATGCATTCATCATTCAGGATTGAGCAGAGGTTTGTCAGAGATGGAGAGAGAGAGAGAGAGAGAGAGAGAGAGAGAGAGAGAGAGTCTGTGTGTAAGAGTTTGAAAACATGGCATGAAATG
>JBAJHX010000042.1:10427354-10438885 GCA_037176925.1 Amniataba percoides | reverse complement strand
GAGAGAGAGAGAGAGAGAGAGAGAGAGAGAGAGAGAGAGAGTCTGTGTGTAAGAGTTTGAAAACATGGCATGAAATGAAACATCTGTCTCTCTCCCTGCATTGCTCCAGGGCCTAAGGAGACATTTATAGCAAGCAGCAAAGCAACGGTTTCGTTTGTCATGTAAGTTACCAGAACCATACGATAAAGTCATTACTTCAGGGCACCCCCCTGCCCACCCCCGTCTTGTCAAAAGCTACACAATGTCCCTCTAAGCACAGTGGTACTTTATGGCATATACAGGAAATAAAGTGCAATCATCACACCAGCAATGCAGCCGACAGGAACAGGTTCCAGATTCATTATGACAAGATGAAGTCGCATGCCTTTTTTCTCCCCTCCTACGTCTTCGTGCTCAAATGGTAAGTCAATTTGTTGGCTTTGTCAATCCCAGGGGACTTTTTTTTTTTTTTTTTAATGTGTCACATCAGCGTTAATTGCCATAGACGTATGAAACAGAAGCCCCCTCCTTGCTGCGACGCCACGCGACAGCCCCCTCCCCAGCGGCAATGACACTAAGTGCACCCCTGTGTTCCTCTCTGCACGGCTCCTCTGAGGATGTATTCTAAACAGGCTCTGACAAGGCAACTTATGTTATAGGCTATGATGATCGCTTCCCTCCCTACTCCACAAGAAAGACACTTTGTCAGTAAACAAAGTGGATAGGGAAAAAAAAGTGTCCTTGGATTATCTGATCTGATCCTGTGGAGTTCAGCATATTACAGGGAAACTGAAAGATGGACAGTTTCCTTGGCGATAGCACAAAGGTCAAGAAAAGTTTTCAGTCTGAGGAAAATAGCCTAAAGTGAAGGGACGTGTGTCGGCACAAGCCTGGGGCCGGAGCCATGAGAGGGAGTTTTTTTAGGTTGGCAGGGAAAGACTCATGTACCCAAGCCATCATCACAAGACAGAGGACTTTCTTCACCTTTTAATTAAACATGGAGGAAACAGAGTGGCGCCAGAGGCCCAATGCCCTTAATCAGGCACTGTAAGGTCAATGGAAAATGCTGGACTACTGCTAAAATGGAGTCTGTCTCGATGGTAGACAAAGTGAGAATAAATGAGTAAGGGAGGAATGTACAGGGCTTTTAAGAGCTCAGATTACTGTTGGTCGCTCGTGGAAACGGCTGCATCCAGCGCACATCGGGGACAGCGTGAGGGGAAACCAAGATGCAGAGGAACAAGCTGAATATTTGAGTGAAAGGGGTGGGGGTGGGGTGGGTGGGGGGAAGTCAAAGTCAAAAAGTGACATTTGTTTAAAGGGTAAAGAGAGGCTCTGCAAAATAAACATCTCGGCCATATCAGAAAAAAACCAAACAATGTGGGAGCATTAAGAGTAGAAGTAGCGAACGGTCTGTTCATTGATTGCTGGTGCAGAAAGGCCCAACATCCACTATGAGCTTTGTGCTGATGGGGCCGAGCACAGCTTGTGGAGACAGCAGAAGAGATTGCACCTTGATGAAAAAAGGGTGAACTACCCTGCCATAAAACATAAAGAGATGGTATCTAGCGTGGTGTACAGGAATAGGCTGATGCTGCCGGCCGGTGTGTGTACGGCTGTATATGTATGCTGTTTGGGAGGGGCGCACTGTGATTTATTACCATTGCAGGGCTCAGCAACAAGTCAGCTGTTAGTGTTTTGACCAGGTGGCCAGGGACAAAAAGGGCATTCCCCCTCCAGAATAGGCGAGGACTCAAACTGCGCGTGTGTGTATGTGTTTGTGTGTGTGTGTATGCAAATCTGTCTAATTTAGCTGTCTCCGCAAGGACACGTGGAATCAAGCTGCTCTTTCGCAGCCTTCAGCGACAATTGCGCCGCGGTGCTGTGCATACGCAGGGAACGGCATGCGGCGGCCATTTCCTCTAAATGTGTCAACAGGATGCTGCTCTCACACTGTGCCTCCCAGAAGATTGATAATGAACGATTGGCTCATTAACAGAGACTATTAGCCATGTCCACATGTGCAGTCCCATGAGTGGGTAGAACACTCGCTGAATGGACACACTACAATATGAAGACTAATTGCCTTTGAAGACGGAGTCTGTATTTTCTCCTCTAATTCTCCTAGGGCCCACAGGCAGGCCTTAAGTCGGCAATAATTGCTGCAATTTTCAGTGTCATTTACTTATTTCCATCGTGACACAAACATTCCAGGACTTCTTCTTTCACATGTCAGGCTGCCACTTCCCCGTGTTTAAGTCTTTATCTGAGATCACTGCACCTCGTTCTCGCTCAACTTTGAAATCTGCGAGAAACCAGAACAAAATAACCTATTTGCGGTCTTTTAGGTGGTTCATGTGTTGGCATGAGAATCTCGTTTGACATTTTTTAAACAGAGGGACAAGATAAAATGATCCATGGTGACTCGACCACGTCTTTGCCATATTCTCCCTGGGATAAATGAAGTATTTTGATTCTGTTGAAAAAGTTATAAGTCTCTTTGGGTGCCTTTTTAGAACTTGTGCCTTTCAATACTGTACAAAAAAACGTCTGGAAAGAAAAGATATAATAAAATGTCAATTTTTCCAACTGTTTCACTCAAGACATCATTTTAATTGGATATCAACGTTTCTTCCGCCGTGTTGCGTAACCTTTAAATCAATCTCACATCAGTTTTCACCCAGAGAAGCCTCCATCACATAGATCTGATAGACTTTTCCAAGGAAACCAGGCCTTTGTTGTGCTTGTGCCAAGCTTGCGTGCACTTGACCTCTGACTCAGCTGACCCCCAGGAGTCAGATACTGAAATGCTGACAGACGAGCAGCAGATGAGAAAGGGAGATGAGAAAGAAAAACAGAGAGGCGGGGGAGGGAAAAAAAAAAGATCTCTTTGCTACAGGCTTTGTTTGTCAGTAGTATTGCCATAACAACATATGGCCACCAAGCTGTAGATTCACTGAGCTCGGATGTGCATTTGGTTGGTCAATATTCCCTCAAATGACATTGGCAGGTTTATCGTGTGAGGAATAAACCAATTTGTAGAGCTGAAAATCAGGCTGTTGCACAGTTGTTTGCTGCAATGTATCTGTACAGAAGCATTTCTAGAGGTTTTAACAGGTGCTCAGCACCGGAATGCGTCACTCTGGCCATTGCTTGGACAAAATAGAGCTTCTTTATTACTAACACAAACGTCACTCCAAATTTAGGAAGAATTTATACCCACTAGTTTAATGTGGCAGGCATAACGAGCACTGTTAGTAAAAAGCATTAAATCAGCAGGGATGCAATGGGGATTTCTTATTGAGAACTTAAAGTAACCGTCATGATTTTTGGATACTGATAAATTACCTGCCTTTCTTATAGTACTTCACCTTTTAGATGCAGGAAGTGATGCGGTTCAGCTATGTGAAGGTGGCAAAGTAAGTAGCACATGCAGCACCGTGAGTGTTATTCTTTGATGAGTGCATGAACACAATGAGGCTCTTTTGGAATTGATAAGTTTTCATTCAATCTGAGAAAACTTGACAGTGAAAATAAAAAAAAAAATAAAAAAAGCTACCTGGATCAGATCGGGCCCAAATATCACAAAGCTCAGAAACACACTGGTGGTTATGGATGACTGTTCTTGAGCAGAGCCTGAACACCCCCGCCCCACCCTCTCTGGGTCCCAAGACAGTAAAGTGTGGAAGGACTCAAGCTTGCATCTCTCTCTTTTTTTTTCCCAGTGTGACAGGTATGATAAATAACAAGTCATGTCTTGCCAGTATGATATCAGGTCTTTAGAGAAAAAAGGGCATTTCCCTCCTTTCTTGTCTGAAAATGACTGAGAGTTAGAAAAGGCAACTCTGATTTTCTGTCCAAATTCCCAGTGACGGTTTGGACACATGAAAAGACATCTTGCTGCGTGAGTGCAGGAGTGAGACGAGACCTTGTCGTCTTGAAGCCCCCCTGTGGTAATTTATGACGTCCGTTCGGGGCCTGTCATTACCTCTCTTCCAATGCTTTCTTCCCCCGTCCATGAAGAGAGATGGCGAGATAATTAATGCGTTTGTGAGTCCTCGCACTTCCTTGACACACTTGACTCCGTTTAATAAATGATGTCCCATATTTTCCCATTCATTATAATGTCATTAAGACATATTAATTCCCCCTGCTGCTTTAACCTTTTAGCCCGCGTTACCACAGTAGCCCCTCTCCATGGCTAGCCCCAGTTTTGTTCTACACCTCTCACATGTTGTACCACTTAAATTACAGGGCCCTCCATGGGCTGTTATGCAATAAGCCCATTTAGAAATAAACGAGGACAACACTCGGCGGCGAACGCGAACACTCACGCAGAAAGCAAGCATTTTCAGATGTTTTACAGAGTGCATGAAAGTCAAACTTCAGAGAACGTGTTAAGTGCTTTCAGCCTGCAGGTACAAGGAGAGACTCCTTGACGAGAAAAAACTCAGCAACAGTCTGTTGACCCAATTTGGAGCCCACACTTTCATGGAGCAGATGTAAGAGATGCTCTTTTTAAACACTAAAATGTACAGTGTGAGGATGCCTTTGGCATTACTGGGTCTGGTGGTTATGAAGAACATGCAGATTTGTGATTCATTACCCTGGACGAGGATGAGTCTACGAAAAAAAAAGTCGCTTTTAAAGAGTCATTTATTACCACTTACACATCCAGCGCAGTCAGTCTGGTTGTGCATGCAGTGGAGCAGATCTGTTCATTTCCCTGCAGTGATAAATGTCCTTTTTGGATTCTCTTTTGGATTACCTTCATACAGAAGGAAATCATAGACCATCCGTCGGCCCAGTGACCTGCCAGGCGTGCAGCAGCACCTTGCACACACTCACAGCAGCAAGAGACTGTGCGAATCTGAAAGGAGTGGGGTGACATGAAAAGAGAGCGAGGTGGTGCGTCTGTATGTGTGTCTGTATGTGTGTGTGTATCTGTGTCTGTGTCTGTGTGTGTGTGTGTGTGTGTATGCCCTTGAATTGGCCTGGGACCACCAATGCTTGACTCGTTTAACTGCTCATTTATAACAGGTGGGCAGCATTAAACACTGCAGGTCCAAAGTCTGATCTCCCATTCCCTATTCATGCCTTAATCATAGCCGACTAAAAACCTAATCTGTCTCCAGATCAGTGGCCAGGGACCCATTTTATCTAGCCCCGCTAAACATATTGTGCAGAAGCCCATTTGCTGTAAATTGCAGCTATTAATCGTCAACTCAAACAGGCACCTGCATTGTAACTGGGCATAGGAATTCATGGAAAGTTCACTTGGTATGGTTATGAAGCCCTCACTGATGAAGGAACTGGTGCAGGCCATTTAAAAAAATGTTTCCCCATTATTCCTCATGAGGTGGCAATAAACAATTAATCACACACTTTGGATTGTATGTATAGCCAGAGGCCAAACATTTCCCCAGCTAATTCAGGCATTATCATCAGTGCAGTCACTGCTTTTGGTTGTTGGTACATCAGGAGAAAAGCTGCATTCCTGCCTGTACCTCCATAATCTGAATCATTCTCCACTACATCCAAGGACTGCAGTTATGACAGAATATGAACTCTGACAAGATAGAATAAGTGTAGTTCAGCCCTCCTTTACCTGGAGTGAGCCATTCACCAGCCGGCCCAGTATAAGATATTACATCTTTTCCTTCGCCGTTATGAGGAGAAAAAAAAAGGGGAGAAAAAAAAAGTGCTCTTGGACACCTTCAATTAGAATCTAGCCATGATAGTCCTCCAACTCATAACTCATTCTGTGTTAGATATAGTGCCAAATCTCATTTTACACTGTCTGATAGAGTACTGCGGGATTTGAATATCGTCTTTCCCTTGTGTTCTGGCACTACCTCAGCTGCCTCCAAAGGCACTAACATGAATTTTCATCTGCAGTCTTTGCCCTAAATAGACACTCTGTGCGCCTGCCTTGTTGTTTTCTTCTCACTTCCCTTTATCATAGTGCAACCACTGGCATTCTTGATACAGCTTGAGAATAAAGATCTCTCTATCTCATCTCATTATGCGTGGGAGGTTAATGTTTGAAATAGACACATTATCATCTGTACCTTTCTGAGAGCTTTTGCAAGTTTAATTGGATAAATGGAAACTTTGGCAAAACTTGGGATTGTTTGAGCTAGATTCATTTCATAGACTGGTCTATTAAAGTGAAAATGTTCCCACGAATGACTTGGAATTATTACAATCATCATTAATTTCTCAGTTATATAAACTCTGCAAAGTGAAAGACCAAGGAGCCCCAACTTTTAAATTTTTCTAGGCCACACCTGTTACCCAAATCACTAGAAAAGTTACCTCATAAATTCAGCTTATAGACTCTTTCAGTTTCAGTAAGTGCCACTTAAAAGATAACGTGTAGTGTATGTGAAGTATACCAACAAGTATACTTGAAACAAGTGGGACAATTTAGCTCCAGAAGTAGTAAAATTGTACATGTAAAAGTAAACTAAGTTTGTCAACTTCTTGTGCTCAAGTATAAAGTATACTTGAGCACAACTTTTTATTTCATATTTGCCAGAGGACTCTCTTTACACATTAGCTTTTCTAAACTGTTTAAACTGTCTCTCTACCATGTATCCGTAAATTTAGAAGTCTGTGTTGTCCTAGAAATGGAAAAGAGTTTCTCTCCCTTGACTAGAGATGTGCTTCATGTTTCTTGCAATGCTTTTCACTCAGGCTTTTGACAAAATGGCACCCCTCGTGACCTAGTTTCAATAGACCTCCTCATCACACTTTCCCCACATCAAAACACCTCAACAGTTTTTCCACTAAAACAACACCCCCGGTCTACTGTCTGGGATTTCTTATTTTGGCACTCCCAGGACCATTTTTGTTAGGAAATCTGCACACAATTGCGAGCATGATTTCAAATCTGTCTCTTTGCTTACTCTGAAATAACCCCATATGTCAGATGCATTGTTTGGATCGCCAAGGTGGCATTTGGATCCCCCCCGTTTTTGGCCCTGATCAGTAAATCTACTTCAGCCAGATTTCAGAGTAGCTGTATATTACCCAATATCAGTTTGGCAGAGGTGTCTCCTTGCATTTAATGCCTCGTTGTCCATATGGAGAATATGACGGCGTATTTGGTTCGGCCCCGCTGTATAATTTATCCGGAGCGAACCTGTGCCATACATCACCACATGTATTATTCATGGCTAATATGTTCCCCGTAAATGACAGTAAATATACTGGTGGGTGTGAAGAATGGTTTGGCAAACTGCCGCACACTTGCCTCCGTCAGCCCCCCTCCCCTCACTTGTTAAATTGTGCCGTTTTGTGGCAGTTGCCTGGTAGACAGCTGGGCAATCCCTGGATTTTCTGTCAGTCAACAGACGCCTCACTGTTTTTTGCCCAAAGCACATTAACCCTAGCATGACATATCCAGCCCCCCTTTCTGTTCTTTGGAACAGTGGATGTAGCATCAGACTGCGTTCTCACATTACAAGTGACTCAGGCATGAGCGAGCTGAGGTTCCTTTTGGTATCAAGCACAAAAGCTTTGTGCCACCTTCACCCCAAATGTTCCCCCCCAACGTGTGTGTTTGTGTGCACATGTGCATGTGTGTGCACATGCTGCATCCAGTTTCAGAGGATCCTTGACATTATCACGCAGCCAATAAAAGGCCACCTGTTCCAGTGTGCTAATCTAATCTGGCCTTGCACAGACTTGACGGTATTTCTTCCAGTGTCACGTTCCACCGGGGCCCCAACCGCCACTCCATGGCAAAAGCCGGGCCGAGTTGTTAACAGAGCACCCCTGACACACAATGTGACAATTTCACGCCCAGCCCCTAATCCAGCTGACACGGCTATCGACGCTCCTTTAATTGCCCTGTAAGTTTTTGCTTTTTTGAACATGTTGAGGAATAGAAAGCACCGTCAAATCTGTTCCCGTGCCTCTGCTTGTCTGTCAGGCTGGCTGTCACCTTGTTATGATTAATGTATTCCCAGGCATGCACGTTTTTATTCTGGGAAAACACACCTTTCTCCAGACGAAAGGCTGCTGTGAAGTCCCATCACGTTTTCTCTCACAGAGAAGCCCGATATTGCACATGGCAAATACATATTTCAGAAACAACTACTTAAATTCATCTTTCAGGGTGTTGAATCAGCTTGTCTCAGTTTAATTCAGTTTTCTCTCAGGGCACTTTTGGAGTGGAGTTGAAGTGTACCAAATTGAGATATAGATTTTTCTGTCTCTTTGAGCTAGAAATAAGATCACTTGAAGAGTTTGTGAGAGGCGGGTTAGGGATCATATGTGTTAAGTTGGAGATTGAATTTTGTCCACCTTTTGCACAGTCAAACATGCACACTGCACTCTATACACCACATAAATAATACATAAATAATAAGAAGCCAGGATCCTGCGTGATGTCTCTCTGTAAATCACGTTGCATCAGACGCTTGATATTCAAGTAAATGTTAAATACGTACCTTACAGTGCATGTGAATGCACTTTGTTACAGAGGCATGTTAGTTTATAGGAGGAAAAACATTCACTTTAAAACATCTATTAATTGATGAGTAGTAGTGTTGATATAATCTGCAAAATGCATAACTTTTTTCCCGTTGCGTCCCATGCAACAAAATGCACACTTCTGTATTGCAACCAGCAGCCACACTCTTACAGGTAAGTACGATCACAAGATGGAAAATATTGTATGTGTCAGACCATTTCAAGCGGCATTCATTTCACATCCGCCCGGAAAAAAACACCCATTTGAAATGAAGCCCGTGCGGAGCAAAACAAGAAACAGAACCTCAGATGGCTTCACCAATCTCATTCTCACTGGGGGTCTTACAGGGGCGACTAGCTACTCCTCCCCGAGCCTGCTAGCGGATCAATACCAGGAATCAGGCCATTACGCTCCTTTGAAAGCGCTACGTGCACAATCGATATGTTATTATTTTTCATCTGCTGGCTGTATTTAATACCCTCATTATTATTTCCCCTCACTGAACAGGGAGGAAGCTATTCCCGTCCCAAGTTGAATCTTTTTTTTTTTTTTTTTTTTGCCTGTCTGGTATTGGTCCTCATTTACATTGCTGTGGAGGTATGTGCAGCGGTACGCTCCCTGTGCAGATTTATGGGAGTTTTGTTTGGAGTCCTTTAGGATTGCTTGTAGGTTGTTAGCGATAGTGTGTGGCCTCTTTAGATGGAGGTGAATATTTTGCTTCCTCTACGACTACATCCTGATGAACTGGAGGATTACAGGATGATGGAGCCGATAAAGCCGATGAAGAGCGTATAAAGTTCACTTATTTTCATGAACTACATTTGTGATATGCATCATTGGTTTTCTCATTTGCTTTAAGCAAAACATTGTGATTGTCCTTGACTGGTGAACATGACTGACAGCTATGACCAGAGGAAATGAGATTCAACATAAATGGTCCTTTAGTGTTCTATGTTTAATTCAGTGCATAATGTTTAATGTCCTCTTAGACTTATCATGTTTGCAAGGGCAATATGGAATAATGATATATGAGTTACGCTCCATGTTTTTCTTTAATCTTGATGGGAAATCGCAGCAAGATCAAATGTGCATTAACTTTCCAGCAATAAAGCACTTGATGTATGCCAAAGCCACCACGAACCAGGTGTGATCCGAGGCTCACGCACGACACATGCTGTGTCCAAAATGTATGGAGCGAATTAGCCAGTAATACTCATTTTAATATAAATGAGCTCTCTCATAATGATGTGAAGGTTCCCTCAACACAGCGGGAGAGTGGCGTGGGGAGAGAGAACGGAAGGGCCCAGTTAGCAAACGACAGTTTGGTGATAAATCATCTGTAATTAAACACTTTGGAAGTATACGGACCACAGCGGAGGGTGGGGTTGGGGGGCTGTTAGACGGTAGGTGGGTGGCATGGTTGCCCATCCTGGTGGTCTGGTAATGAATGCGAAAGCGATGATTGGAGGAGTTTTCCTGTTGAAGCTTTCTGATCAGATAGCCTGGAGCTAAGCCTCCGTGTTCATTAATCAGAGGCTCGTTCTGATAGATCTCTCCTGTTTTACCTATTAAAAGCTCTTTTCTATAGGTTTAAAATTTGACTGTATCCAAGCACAGTCCTTTACAGCATTTCTCACTCCTGGTGAAAGATTAATTGCTCTTGATCAAAGTCGTCAAGCGGAAGCCGCACCGGGCGTAATAGACTCAGAGGAGAATGGCTTTCTTTATATGGGGGTGGAGGGAGCTCCAGGCTCCTATTATCTTGTCTTTCTTGTTCCTGGTGCAGGAAATTTAATTCTTTACCATGCTTTTTACTTTCTGCTGGTTTGGAGAACAAGCCTTCAATGTCAAGCGGCAGTGCGGACGAAGGCTGAACATGGAGCGCTATCACAAAGTAGCAATTGAAGTGGAGGCCATAGACTGGCTTATTGGGAAGGAGTATAAATCAGAGAGGACAAGTGACAGAGATTAATGCCAGCCAAGCCCACGAAATAACCCTTCCATCCCACTCCAGCCTCACCCTACAACAACTTCCTGATAAAGCCACCAATGTGACACTACACAGGGTGCAATAATAGAAATGCATTACTCAAAAGCCCTTTGAGACATGTAGATAGTAGAACGGTGCCAAAGGAGAGATGTAGAAGACTACCTGGGCAAAATAATATTTTTATGTCCTTCATAGGACAAATGGTGTTCCTTCAGACAGTAAGAATGAGTTTAGAGGGTTTATGGCCCATGTCACAGTCACCCTCTGAGCGGATGTTCATTATGTGGTCATATTTATGATGTCCCTTAGTAGGGGCCAATTTATGTGATATATTTTTAAGTATCTGAGGTAGTTAAGCTTTTGCTGAATGAACTAAGGGAAAGCTGTGGGACAGATGCTGTATATGTCTTCTATCCATTTGTTAATTAAGGCCTTTGACATTACTCATGCACAGGTAATAAGGCCTAAATAATGCTGTCTTTGAGGCCCTCATAGAGCATATATTTAATGGCTTCACCAATCTCCCACCAAAAACATTTTGGTCCGTGTTACTGTCGGCGTTTTCTTTTCCTTCGTTAACCAGCAGTGTAACGTTTTAAATCTCAATTTAACTGCAATGACTGACTTTCTGTATCCACCACTTTTTAGCAACCTGCCTCAAATTTTCCTGTAGGTTGTTTTTCTGTGATTAACATATTTCCTCTTCTTGTGCTGGATTTAGACAAATGCCCTGAGAAAGCCTGCTCAATTGTTTACTGCCTGGTAAAAAATGTAATGTGTAGGCAAGGTTCTCTCTTTCCTCTCTCTAGTCTCACTGCTTTTGGGGTTTCGCTTCAAAGTCCCCTCAGCTCTGTATTTCTTTTTTTTTTTGTATCATTCCCATGAATCTCTGCTGATCGTAATCTGATTTTGCGGCTGATTTATTTGCAGCAGGAAAGGAGAGGATGTGAGTGGAAGCCTTTCACTGAGTAGCCTGGCAGCGGGTGCCGCCACTGGGCAGCGTGCAATCAGCTCGAAAATGAAGTGCCATGTACTCTCCACGCGCTCAATACGTGCAAACAAACACACACACACACACAC
>JBAJHX010000042.1:10410472-10427254 GCA_037176925.1 Amniataba percoides | reverse complement strand
ACACACACACACACACACGTGCACAAACTCTTCCCCAATGAAATAAGACAATACTGCAATTTGATCCAGCAAACCTCTCAGCTTACCTCCTCCTTCAGCTCTCTTCCCATTCTCTTTTATTTACAGGGGGGCTGTCTCGCCCCCCCTCCTGACAATCCAGATCCATCCATTATGTTCTTCCACTCTTTAATTTGGTGGGCAAATTTAATTTCCAAATGAATACCGTGCCGTTTTAATGCAAGGCACAGAAGATAAATGTGCTTTTGTGCTGCTCGTGTTTGATTGCTGACTTTGAAGAAGCAGCCTCTTTGTGTGGAGACTGACCCAGAAGGCCCGAGCTGTAGTGAGATGTGCGGTATCATATGTGTTACTGCCCACAGTCATACCTGTCTGAGGGAGAGCAAGTTGCAGAGGAAACTTGTCCTTCAGCAGCTTCCATATTTATTGTGTTTTGTGCCTCTCTGAATCGTGCCCGTAAGCATTCAAATAGTTGTAAGAATTGTTGGTATTGACTTTTTTTTTTCTTTTTCTTTCTGCAGTCCAATGGATCAAAATACCAAATGCAGGTCAGGCAAGCAGTCATCTAATGTGTCTCTGCTGCTGCGTGTAAATTAGTCTCAGTTGGAGTGATGAATGCAACGTTAAGGACATGCACTGCATCACACCTGCAGGTTATCTTTACTGCAGCTTATTGCTGACCAGAGCTAGAACTTTAACTCGAGCACGTCTCGTCGAATCTTTGTTCACGTATTGTTTTCTTTTCGTTACTGGACAATTAGAATCGTCACATGAATAATTCCAGCATAGTTTTATCGACTTTCAGTGGCTCTTTGTCCCTGACGACACTCCCGGTGAGAGCAGTTTGTACAGCCTTCAAGGAAATGTATTTTCTCCAAACCGTTTGCTGCATATTTCCTTTGGTCTACATACAGTTTGAATGACTTTTTCACCCCAAAATAAATTTGTCAGTGAAGTAAAAAAACATTTAAATACTACATTGTAAGCTCTCTGTTTCAGTATTGTGTTTGATTGTGGAGCATTTCAGTGTTTGGGCTCCTCATTTACACTTATTTCATTCCCTTCATCACTAATTAAACAGAAGATGTACCAGTGTCCCTGAAAACGTACCGCATAAAAGAGTTTCTATTTGACTTGTGTATCAGACTCTGTTATGTTCACATCTATAGAATCACAGAAGAAGACTTTTTTTTTTACCTTTATGTGGGTACTGCTTTGTACAGGACTTTTTTTTCCCCCCCTTTGAGTTATCCAGGCTCGTTGCCAGAGTGCCAGAGAGATTAATTTATCTTGTTTGATGAACTGCAATTGTTGATAGAGTGGAGAGTGGAAATGGTTTAAAAAAATCTCCAAGGTGTAACTTTCTAAGAGCGTTCTAACAAAGCGAGGCGAACAGAGACGTGCGGGAGGCCCAGCGCGCTCTGATCATGTTGGCGTCGGCAGGATTGTGAAAAGGCATTAATTGGGGAGCATCAGGTTATCAGGCTGAGGAAAAAATCTTCACAGAAGTAATCAAACCTTGATGAATTAAAGGAATGTGCTAAGCCCTCGTGTCCGGCGGTGATAGAACTGACCCTCAAGCTGAGCTGATAGCTTTACTCTGATAAAGAATTAAACAAAAAAACAACACAAATCCAGGCTTTATCAGCATCAGCATATTAAGCATCGTGGAAAGAGGATAGAAATGCAGATGGTGCCAAAAATGGAACAGGAAACTTGAGTGGAATGAAAATGTAATCACTCAAACACTCAAAAAGGTTTGGAGAGGATGCTTATGTTGCCCACATGCTGATCTTCTTTGGTAAATTACATTTGTCAGACTTTAAACATCTTAGTGGTTGATTTGATGACTTGATTGACTTGATGAAAACAGTACAATCTGTGATAATGGAAATCGACAATATTTTTGTCCCACTAGTGAGGGAAAGGGTTTGCATCTAATTTGTCTCTGGGCTGATGCTGATTGATGCACACTTAAAATGCATCGTTTTGTTGACTTTTTACAGCTGGCTTGACGGACATCCTAATCTCAAGTGAAGTGAAATTTGAAGTAATGAATGTAAAGTTTGTGTTTGGATTTTTCTTCTTTTTACCTCACTTTAGGGAGGGAATTTGCTTCGTGTTTCCACGGTGCCGCACATGCACCTTGTTTTTTAAATGATAACGCTGCTTACTCCTCAAGTGGTTTTCCAGCCAGAAGCAATTCCGTTTGTGTTTGATATGACTATTTTAACCAGAATAATCAGAAAAGTCTGGTTGTTTGAGTGAGCATCGTTTAGGGCTGAAGATGACAAGTGTGAAAATTTGAAAAAAAAAGTTAGAAAAATCTGGATATATGGAGTTAGAATAAAGTGAGTCGATTATACATTTCTGCTTTAGGCAACATTAGCCAATATGAGCATATAGCAACAACCCCAATCTGTGGCTGAGCAGAAATTTGGGTGCATTCTGGGTACTGGTAATTGAATAGTCAGGTGTATGTTTGGAACAAGAAATAATATATATAAAGGGGGATTTTCTGAAGAAATCACGTAGGTCAGTTTGGAAGATACAACTGATTGTTTTTTAAGCTTGAGACTTGTTGGTTTGAAGCACTTGGCCACGTCGTAAGCACAGCTGTCAAGGATTGTGCCTTTTTCCTTCACCTAGGCTGCCTTGTTAACAGAAGTCTGACTTTAATTGGTTGTAGACTGCAATTATCAAGGTTGAGAGGTCACGGCGTACACGAAGAAACCAGCAGGTGTTCTGCAGTCTACGCACTCATTTGTTATGACACTTTAACCTTTGCTTATCGCACATATTCAATAATTCAGTCAATCCTTTCTTGTAGTTGTCCTCAAGTACACACTTCTGGTTGCACAACACAGAAATGCCAACGCAACAACATACCCATATCTGTTTTTGCATCTTTAATATGTTAGGAAACCTTGGGATTTGCATATTGTTTTCTTCTTCCCCTTTTTTTTCCCCCTTTGGCAGCACTAATGCCGGCGAGTGTTGAAAGTATGTCTCGATATCGGCCTCATCTTCTCACCACACGTGTCTGAACGTGAAGAGAGGAAGTGAAGGACATCAAGCAGCAAAAATCATCCCTTTTTTTTCTTTTTTTTTTTCTTTTAATCTAATCTCGCCATCCAATCTACCTATCAGGAGTGCCACAGTCACTGGATGCGGCGATTCATTTAAAAACAAAATGCTCAAATTTAATTTCAAGCTCTTGCAGGAAGATGATGTGCCAATACGTACGCTCGCTATCTTTGTCAGATCTTGAGATGTTAACATTTTTTTTTTCTCTGCTTGAACGTAACCGCCATGTGACGCTTCTCCCTTTTTTTTTTTTCCTATAAAGGGCTAGAAAAGGTTAGAGGGAGGAGGCGGATAGGGGAAGAGGAAGGGGAGGGAAGGAGTTAGCGAGTGGCGTTCTTGCTGCGCAGGCCTGATATCATTAAGGACTCTCCATGCGTTCTGCCTTTACTGAGCTCAAAGGGCACGTTAGCCCCAGGTTCATCAGCTAGCTATTGTCTGACGCTGGCTGAGAAAAAGCAGCGCGAGTGGCTCTGAACGGCCAAAGGAGGAGGAGCAGGAGGAGGATGAGGATGAGGAGGGTGGTGGTGGTGGGGGGTGGGGGGGGGACACGGCGCAGGCTGTGTTTCCCATTTACCAGCAGGGAGGGGGGTACACAAACAATTCAGCCCGCTTTCCCCCCACACGTGTGCATGCAAGCCCTTCGCCTGCACTGCCTTATTCTCTCTTTTCTGCTCCATCTCACACTCTCCCTTGCAGTTTAACACTCACTATATTTCTGTCACCCACTCAATATCTCTGTCTTTCTCACCCCCCTGTTTTCCCGCTGCTTCCGCTTTCTCTGTTTACCTCTTCTAAACAACCCCCCCCTCCCTCCCCGCCCGCTCCTTACCCCCCTTTTCTTTCCTTCCCATTTCTTTGCCGTGTCGTCTCGCTGCCTCTTGTGCCGTGTCTTCGTCCCCTGATTAGATTTGGCCCCGGCGCTATCTCATTTGGCCCCGTCTGTGGCGGAGCGCTGCGGCGGCTCGCCGAGTATCCTGGGAAGGCTCTTCGTCTGTGTCGCTGCAGCCATAACCACGTTAGCCGTGCTTAGGATGTCACTGATGGTTTGCCTTACAGACACGCATCCGCCTGGGACCACTCTCAGTCCCGAAACGGCCTAATGGCAACGGAGACAACATAACTGCACACAGAAAGAGGCGCACGATTATGAACATGCACACCCACAGAGACGGTGGTCTGGGGTTTTGTTTAGTTCTTTTTTTTTCCTTTCTGGATCCAAAATGTGAGTGGATACATGAGTGGCTCTAGATATTTACACATACATAGATGCATAAAAGGTTTTGTCATCGGGATTATCAAAATGAATAACTGACCAATAATCATAATGTATGAATCTGACATCATTTTGCAGCTCTTGAGGACAGAAGCAAACCCGTTGTGTGTTTTTATCTTTAGATAGCAGCAAATGATTACTTTTATTATGAATTCATCTGTCATTTTTTTATGATCAATCTTTTATGAAATGCCAGAAATATGGTGAAAGATTCTCGTCTTTTTTACTTAAGAGCCCATAAATAATGTCTAACCCTTTTTACAGTCCAAACATGAAAGATACTAGATAAAAAACAAAAAAAACCCCTAAAACTCATAAGCTGTAATCAAGTAATGCTCGGCTTTGTTCTTGGTGAATAACTTTGACAGCAATTAATAATCAAATCAGTCTGCAATTTGGTGTTTGGTGTTGATTTGAATAAGTGACTAATCATTTCACCACTCTTTCAGATTTTGTCCGATGTTTCCGTGAGGCGTGCGTTTCGTCCGCTGTGTGTGGTCGAATTAGCAGAAACATGTTTTGTCTGCTGTTTGGTCTTGAGACTCGGTCAGTAATTAAAGCACCACCTGAGGTAGCGGAGGGTTTATTTGATGAGGGTTGCCAAAGATGAGGAGAATGGGCTTGATGCAGCAAAAAAGACCATTATATCACCAGCTTATTGCACTATTGTGCATTCCTCCTGTGGGAGCTGGGCTTGTGTTTTTTTTTTTCTTCTTTTTTTTCCCCCCTCCCTTTATCACACACTCTCCGCTATCTCTCCCTTCGCTTTTTTCTTGCACGCTCGTTCTCTCCCTCTCTTTCTGTTATACCCCCTTCACAACCTCTACTCCAGCAATAGAGCCTGTCAGCGCTTTTTACACTCTTAGTTGTCCCTTTGTTTTCTCTCCGTTACTGCACTTTCTATTTCTTCGCTTTTTCTGTAGTGCAGCTGAAATGTCTGGTAACCTTACAACAGTTTGCAGGAGCTAATTTATGTCTTTTTAGTCTTGGCAGAAGTACAGCGCGAGGAGAGTGTTTTGTTTGTGTTATTGCTCTTGTCTTATTTAACAACTATAGCCTGAATTTTAATGCGGGGATGACAACAACCCAAAATGTTTGAACTTCATTGAGTCAGCACACAAGCTCTGTTCCCTTATCTGTATGATTAAATATGTATCACCAGCCCGACCAAGAATATATATTTGTAGACGTAATGACCATTTCAGCTCACATAAAATGTACTTTCCTTCCTCTTCGCTTTCTCAATTATAACCAACCTTCAGTTTTTACTGTATTCAGCCCTCGCAGCAGCCTTTTTACCGTCCATTTTTCTCCATCACTTTTTTTTTTTATCCACTGGATATCTTCCCATTTTCTTCTGCCTTTAACTGTCTCCCCTGCTCTTTCACTCCCCCTCCCATGTCAGCTACACCTCTGCCAAACCCATCATTTCAGCTTCCTCCTCCTCTCCTCCCTCTCTTGCTCTCCATTTCCTCCAAGCTATGTTTTGCCTTCCTAATTCTCTTTCTCTTCTCGTGTCCCTCTCTGTGTCCATTTATCCCTTCCCCTCTGTCAGCTCTCCCTGCATCTCTCCCCGCCTGGCTCCTTCCCTCTGTCTGCGGTGGTGTGTATGTCCTGGCGCTGGCTTCTGTGGATATTAAGCTGTAACAGGCAATGCGCTGCGTTGGTCTCTGATGTATGTATGACCTGCTTTCCGCCAGACCCAATCTCCGGCAGCCAGCCTGCCTGCCTGCCTGCCTGTTTGCCTTTTCTGGGTTAGCCCCTGCCAAGAGTAGCAGTAGTCCTCGCCTGCATCCTGCAGCCAGCATCGTGGTGTAGGTTGGGGGTGGGGGTGGGGTAACCCTAAACCCACAGAGTAACATCAATACTGCCTTTATCTAGGTACTTGAACACATTTTGTTTAACCCTGCATGCATGTTTAAATAGTAACTTATGCAAGGAAGTGTGTGACAGTACAGTTATTATTATACAGCAAATAATACAGTGAAGCAGATTATTCGCTTACCGGGAGAGCAAAAGTACGTAAAAATGTTTATCGGCTCTCTTTGAAGTACTCTCTTTCTTCAGTCTCTAATTGTTCCTTTTTTTCTCTTGCTCCCTCTCTCACTTCCTTTGTTATGTATCTCTAATCTTTTATTTGCAAAAAAATTTTTCTGTCCCCAGCACTTTTTGTTGTTGCTGACATGCATCTGTTTAAATTAGCAGCCTCTGTGTAGTCCTCGTGGCAACCAACCGCTTTGTAGTGTAGGAAATGCGATGGAGACACGGGCTGGTGGCATGTCGGAGAACATGCGCGCGTGCTTCACGGCTGGTTCATTATTTTGGTCTGAACACATCGTTGCCTGTAGCGTCTCGACACACACAAAAGGTTCCTCTCCTCGTGATGATCTGCTCTGTTCTGTGACCTGCTCTTACCTTCTGCCGGTGGGGTCCATACTACCAGGACACCCTACAGCTACCCAGAGGGTCATCTGGTGTAGCACGAATCCCGCGGGATCTTGCGTCGAGTTCTCTCTCGCCGTCTCTCCACCAGCGCTGGGCTAGAAAGTGCCCACGATTTCACCCCCCTGTTGTTCCTCCTGCATCCCGCCCCGCTTGCATTGTTGCGCTACGGAAAACAGCGTGATCACCTGGGGCGATACACAGCTCTGTTGATCAATGAGGCACACAGGACTTTTCAGAAGAGGGCTAAACTCAAAAGCGCGGCGCCTTGGGAATTGGGGACGGCGCTTCATTATTTTTGGGGGTTAGTACAAAAGCTTATAGAGCGCATAGTGCCTGAAAGTCAAGTCATCTGAACGGTGACAAAACATCACTATGGTCTGTCTGCCCTCGTGAGTTTTGGTAAGCAGACGTTGTAGTGAGGAGTGAACAGACCTGCAGAGAGCAGATGATGTTCCAGCAGCTTAATTTGGTCTCCTGTTGGAATGTGTAATGTTGGGAAAGACTCAAACTGTGCTCTCCATTAACCCCGCACCTACAGATACAGCTGTCACATTGTCTCACCCCGCCCCACCAGTAGGTGTCAACAGGCGCCCCCGTTTCATGTCGCCATCCTTCATCACCGGCCAATGCAGATCTCCAACTGCAACACGTTTATTTTTTTTTCCTTTTTTTTCCACCCTTTTTCTTTAATCCAGCAGTCGGCCGCCCACTGGAGGCAAAGGGAGATGAAAACAAAGCAGAAGAGCCAAGGGTGGAAGCACATGGTCCCTGTGGTCCCCCAGTCCAGTGGGAGTCAAAGCATATGTTTCTCATGCTGCTTTGAATCTTTATTTGTCGCATATGCCACAAACACATATTTCCTTGTGAAGATGAGAGGAGGGATTCGGTCCAGTAACTGTGACTTACACGTTACTATCCAGTGGTGGCAGATTTCACAGAAGTGCTCAGTTATATTTAAGAACTATAATTTTAATGTTTTTTTTTTTCTTTGACAATCATCGCATTATTTTGTCAGTGTGTTCGTCCACTTGGCCACTTAAACAGACTCTTCATTTCCCACTTTGCATCTTGAGCTGCCTGCATACCAATCCTGCAATCAGCACCTGGCAGCAGCAGAAAACGTGCATCTCAGATGCTCATCTGGCAGTCACCGCACGCCTCCGCTGTGTTTTTCATATGACAGTTGTGACTCATAGCTCCGGTGACCTCTCTCCCCGGGGGGTAGCTAACATGATCTGCTCATCCCAACGCGGTCCTGATGGATTTCTCGCAAACTTGCTCGCCGGCACAGGTGGGTGGTGGGAAGAATGAGCGGAGGGCGCTCCCGAGGGCCTCGCCTGGATGGAGGAGGGCCGGGCTGCTCCATAAGAAACTCGGAGTGGTGTGGACGCGATAGAAGCAACACATCAGTGTTATTTATGGTGTACAGGAAGATCATTACGGCCACTTCAATCTTAGCCTGATGGATGTCTCTAAGTGCCTCCTCTCTTGATCTTTAATGGTACCTTGTAATCAATGGAATACCTGACCCCCTCTGCCCCCCTCAACTTAATCCTCCTGCCATCTTATTTTTTTTAAAGAGGGGTCCACGTGGATTGAGTTTTAAAAGGAGGTAATTAAACCAGTGGCAGCTGAGAACTTATTATGCCGGTGAAAGAGGAGCTGCCTATATGTTGGCCCGCTGATCGTTCAGAAGTTATCTTTAATCCCCCATAACATTAAAGGCTGGCCATTCATCAAGTCACAGGGCAGCTTTGTGCACTGAAAGGCTCCTGTCGCTGCCTTTTTTTTTTTTCCCGGGACATAATTGAAATTTTTTCCCCCCTCTGTTTCAGCGGCACTCTCCGGAGCACTTCACCTCAAATCGAAAACAAACTGGTATCAATAAATTAAGGCAACATCTCAGGATACAGTAAATTAACTATTGCTTTGGGGCCCTATTTCAAACTCTTTCCTCTGCCCTCACGAAATACAATTGCGAATATCAAAGCTCATTGTTTTTTGGTGAGTTGGAGGCCCACTAGACACATTTATCCAACGCATCGTAATTATAATTTTGTAATTAAAACAGCGGTCAAGTTGGGAGATCACGCAGAGGTTGCTGCTGTTGTTTAGCTGTGTTTCTGCTGGCACGCAATCATAGCCGAACTGCCAACGGCCACTAAAAGGATGTTTTCATGCTTTAAATTAGAATATTCATAAGCTGTGCAAATGGTTGGAATTGAAGAGTATTGTGCTCTCTAATATGAGGATAAAGGGCATCGTTTATTGCTGTGTTTTTGCTGTGAAGCTTAAACAAAACAGAAAACAGGATACGGTAACTATTTGAATTGTTTGTTTGGAGACCTTGATGACTAAAAAGTGCCAGTGTTTGGCCCTTGGAGTTTTTTTTTTTCTCATTTAATAAGTAAGTTTTCAAATATGTGTCTTCCTGCTTTTGTTCATTGAACACACTTTTCAGGGTTGGGTGTTTTGTGACCTGGCAGCCCACTATCTCCCATTAAGCATGCGGAACAGCGTTACCATTATCACTGTTATTTATTCACATGAGAATGCTAATGTGGGAGACGGATCTGGTTCAGGCGAGGTCTGATAGAGCATGACTACCCCGGAGCTATATCTCCAGTCAGATGGGGATTGGGACTAGGGACTTCTGCCATGTCCCCTTTGTAGTGAGTAACAAATGTTTCTGCTACTGATGTGGTAAAAGCTTTTCCTCCTTTGTCACCTTCGCTCTTGGTTGAGCCCTGGCATCCCAGCGCTCCATCACGATACAGTTTGGCCTGGGAACCGGTGACCCATGTTATTGGCTGGCAAGGCTTCTTCTCTCGAATGGGGGTGGGCCCTTTTCCAGACTTCTCCTCTAATCCGGCAGCCTTTTCTGTGTTTATCAGTGACTCGGGATAGAAAAGGGCCCATAGGTATCGGCGAACTGTAGGTGTTGTTGAAGAGAGAGCCTGATGTATTGTGAAAGCTGCCTCTTCCTCTCAGTCTTTTTTTGTATTCTCACCACTTGCCAAAAAGTTTTAGACAACATGCTCTTTCACTCTTCATCAAAGTGGAATTGGGCCAGAGAGGAAGAGAGAGAGTGAGCGAACGAGACAGAGAGACAGAGTGTAAGTGAGAGAAGTTTGGCGGCTGAACAGCCATGAAATACAGCCCTCCAACGGTTATTGCTGCAGTAAAGGCAGATACATAAAATACAAAACAGAGACTGGCGTGTCTATTTATGGACCAGATTATCGGCGCATTAATCAGGCCCGCTATTTGGCACGCTCTGCACCAGCCCGCAGAAGCCTGGGTTACCAAAGTCTGAGGCTGCTTTATGGGCTGCGTCAGATCGATGGGTGATTCACTCGCGCACCAACACCGGCAACATTCAGATTACTTATGGATAAACTTTTGTGAAACCACAAAACTCTAACAGCAGCACTGACTTAGCGTAGTCGAGCAAGAATTGACTTGTTCCACTTGAACCACCAATTACGGGGGTGATTCTGGTCTGTTTCAACTTTGGTCTTATCTTTGAAGCATTTGACCGTCTTTTCTGCCATAACTCTGTACTCACCAAAGTAATTGCTGACATGTGGGAATGCAAGGCCGGGAGCATCATACTGAGGGAAATAGTGCAATGAACTATCCAAGACTCAAACATCGTGTGGGCCCTAAAGAAGCCTGGAAGTAAAAGTTTGTTTTAGCCGCAAATTTAAAAGTTTTGGTGAGTTATTTTTGAATGATTAACGGTGGCCAAAACAACAGTTTGACAAACTATTTTTTTGTGTTTAAAATAATACTGACCCAACTCGTGGGCCCACAAAGTGCATGTGGTTCAGTTCGCTCCTGCAATTGGGTCAGAAAAAAATACAACTTGCTTGCAGTGTAAATTAAGTTTTCTCCTCTCTGTGTGAAAAGGCTTGTTTTTCTAGATTTGTCTTACTTGTCTGAAGGCATAATAAAGACCAAAACCCCTATGTAGGAAATAATTTTAATGTTCTTTCTCCAAGCAAACCACTAAATAAAAATATTACATGATGATTGTAGAGTATGTCATTTCTGGTACTCCATATAATCTGTTTTTCCTTTTTTCCTCTAAAATTGGCAATGTTTTGAGCAAATAGCTGGCTATGTCTCTCCAGGCTTCAAAAAGTCAAGACAAAGATCTCGTCTTGGTTGAACGAGTTGAAGTGGAAGTCACATGCAGCCAGTGATGAAAGTCTAAAAGCTTGGTAGCCATTGAACTTTATGAGGAGTTTACTCTGAATGAATGCGCATCCAAGTTAGATATTCACAGGACTCCTATGTGCTTTTCTATTGCAAGCATGGCAGATCAAAGTTTAAACAGGAAGTTGATTATAAATAGTGATAGACGTCAGACATCAGACGTTTACAACTGACAGTTTGGGTAACATTTTAACCTTTCGCCTCTGTTTTTCCACCAGATCACTCAAGACTCCTGCTCTGTCTGACTTTTTACAACTCAGAAATGATCTTAGTGAATACATTATTGTTATTATTACTGACAGGACCGCTGGCCAAAACTATGGGCTAAGCTGTAATAAACTGAAAAAAATTCAAAAGGTTTTTTTTTTTGTTTCAAATAATAAGAGGCGTGAGTTAATGGACCTTAAGAATTGAAGGGGTTAATTTCCTTTCCGAAGTGGCTCTGAGGCCCTGTCCATTATGTGGCATTGTTTGGGCTCTGTCAGTCTCGCAACAGTCTCCTCTGTCTCTCTCTCCTCTTTTGCAGCTCTCACCCAGCCTCTATAATATTATCTCTCTCAGTGAGGCTTTAGGCTCTATCTCTACTAATTAGAATTTAATGGACCAAAAGTGATTGGTGTACTTCCAGAAATAAAGTGGGCTATTCATATGTAAAGCAAACAAACAGTACTTGGTATAGAAGTATTGTTTGGGTGCGTCTCTTGCCAGAGTCACAATGACGCAGAGACTAGGGATTATACTAGGCTAAGAAGCATATTTAAATGCATGAGTTTTTTTCTGTTCTTTTATCGCACTTATTAGGAGCAAACACATAATCTATGCAATTGAATGTCCTGTAATTTTTCTCCAGTATATATTTTACTTCCTGCCATGTTTGCTTGACTTTGCTCTTTTTTTTCCCCCTCCGTTTGCTATGGCCCCTGAGTGGGTGCCCATTCCACAGACCCTGAGTAATCATCATTATAAAATGATAAGAACCGTACCCTGACTGCTCCCCATGGAATGAAGCATTAGAGACATTTGTTCTTTGGGTCTGCCCACACAGTGGTCTCACTGTCTCACTTACTCATTAACACTGTCTTCCTCACGCCCATTTTTATTTTCTCCCCTCTTTCCCTTTCCGCGCGGTTTGTCTAATTTTCTGACTCTCGCGCTGCTCGCTGCCTCGGTAACATTTCCCCCGCTGCATCCCTTCCCTTGTTTCACACACCAGCATAACTGATGGCTCTAATTTGTGTACTTTAAAGGGCCAATTCATAGAAGGTACTTAGGCTCGATAAGGAAATTGAAATGAATGACAGCAGCCTTATCAAAACTCTCTCCCCTCCCCTCCACTCATCCCTGGGCAAGTGAGAGGTTTCATTGCATTAGGAGAACACCATCACAGCGAGAATATAAATGCAAATCTAAATGCCTTGACGCTATTGAAGGGCCCCTCTTTATAGAATCAATAATCATATTCAGACCTGAGGCACAGAGACTAAGAATTACTACAGGGAATTGATATACACGAGGTTGTTTACATGTTGCTATAAGAAAGGGAGGGGTGGGGGCGTGCGTGCACCGGAGAACAAGACTGCTTACACACTGTGCCACCAAACGATGTGCATGAGCACAATTTTGTAAATGGTTTTGTAGAAAATATAGATTGTCACTTGCTTTAATTCAGCCATTAACAAGACACAGCTGGGTTGTTCTCAGAGTGTGAATGATGCCGTCCAATTTTCCATTAGCTTGAGTACATGAAGCAGGATGCACGTACTGTAAGATGTCACGCTTATGATGCATAGGTGTCCTGTATGCTCTGCACTGCAAAAACGTTTATAAAAAAAAATATCCTGTAATATAGAGAAATGTGGCACTAGCAAAAGATCTTGTGAAAACTATATGAATAAATGAACTTTGTACATTCAAATCATATGCAACACTAATACATTTTCATTTAAATGATAAAAATGGACTACATAGATGTATTTAAAAAAAAGATTAAAATAAAACATTAGTTCTTGCGCTGCCTTAGGTCATGGTCTGACCGACATCTGCAAAGCACGAAGAGACGTATCCCTCCCGTTAATTTCAATACAATTCATTTCACTAGATTGGAAAATGGGGATGTTGATGCAGTTGTCGAGACGCAGGAGGAAATTAATGTTCTTGCATTCCACGGTTGTAAATGTTGTTCTCTTCGTGTCATAACCGTGGAGTGCTTTGGTGTCTGAAGCGCTTTCAGGATTCTGGGTCTTTTAATCAACCTGGCCTTTCTGGATCGTATTATTTCATCTCACCTGCGCATGAACCCGGTTATTGCGGTGGCGAAGCGTTACTCCTTTGCTGCACGGCTAAGCTGATCATTAAACCTCAAAATATTCCATTACTGTACATCACAGGTGCATCGTCTTAAATTGAGGCATGCTCAGCTTGTTTTAATATTTCTCGCTAGTAAGGCACCATTTTTAGTCATACAGGGACTTACTTTAAGTGCAACTTCATTACATTTGATAAAAAGTGATTGTTTTATAGTGAAGACTACACAATGGTGTAATGAAGAGGGATCTGGATTCAAACCTGTCACTCCTGGTCACTGCTAATAGATGGATGTACTAAGCAACTTAAAGAAAATAGAAAAGACATTTTCAAGGTTTTAGTCTGAACTGGTTTGGTCTGATTCTTGAAATGAGCACAGCCATCCCGTTTCCTCTTATTAAATGTTTGGGATATTAGTATGAGGAGCATGTTATCCACTTATCTGACATATTTCTCATCAGCTCTAAATTAAAGATTATCTTACGGTTTCTTACTAAGAGAGACCAAAATCAGTTGCCTTGAAACAAATTTAATAACCCGATGCAAATGATGCCCGACAAAATAAT
This sequence comes from Amniataba percoides, assembly GCA_037176925.1. NCBI lineage: Eukaryota > Metazoa > Chordata > Actinopteri > Centrarchiformes > Terapontidae > Amniataba > Amniataba percoides. Next base: position 10,413,340 of record JBAJHX010000042.1, on the reverse strand, counting down.
TTATCCCTGATGGGAAAAGACACAATTTGATTATCTGAAACAAAGATCTCGTGACTCTCCTTTTCCCTATGAGCACGCCATTTCCTTGCAGCGTTTGTGTGGATATTTCCAGGCGCAAAGAGCCGACGTCCTCTTTCTTCAGGCAGATTATCAAGTAACCCCTTAATGTCGCCTGTTATCTCTAAATTTAGCACAGCATTGTCAGAGCATATAGGTTTCAGCACATATCTTCATACAGCGGTGTCTAGTGAAGTGCAACGGCATGTTTTGACGCCCCAGCCCGGCTCAGCACGGCCCAGTGCCCAGTAATCACTCCGCTATTGGAGGGCTGGCATCAGCGGCTGCGCCCTCCTCACCCCCACCCACAGCCCAAACAACAGTCAGAGAGCTCTTGACAAATTGGAGCGAGTTAGCCACTCCTCAGTTCATTGCACAGCCCTGAACGCTGGCGAAACAACAACAAAATATAAAGGCACATAAAAGAAAAAGAGAGCATAGTCAGTTTCTGTCTCTGCCGGCTGTCTCCTCCACCCCCCACCTACATCCCCCACATTCCTTTTCTTTCACTCTCTTGTTCTTGATTCCCATAACCCTCAAATCTTGTCTCTTTCTCTACTCTCGCACACACATACACACGCGCCGTCTTCAGAGGAGGTGTTTGCGCCGCGTCTCAGGCTCTCTCACTGTGTCATGCTCAGAAATCAATCAGGGGTTAAGCTCACACCTTCTAACGAGCTCTTCTCAGAGGTACGCCTCAGCCATGCGCTCGGGGCAGCCGCAGCCAAAAGGCACAGACACCCGCGAAACACAGTGCAGAGCCGCGGAAACGTGCGGCAAAGAGCGAGGAGCCGATTGGAGGCACGAGAGGGCGAGCTGATGTCTGACGGATATGGAAACGGAGAGGGTTTGTTCAGGCAGAACAAAAGGAAGGAGGGATGGAGACAGATGGAAAAGAGGGAAACAGGGGTGAGGGCATTAGTCAAGGTGCTGGGCCTCCCGCCTCCTTCCCGCAGCACACAGGTGTGTGGTTCACCAGCCCCTCATTAGCTATGCACCTGGGCCCTAATGGTGAAAGGTGTCAAGATGAACTGGGGCAGCGTGGGTGCGGAGAACACCTTCACCCAGGAAAAGACAAATAGATTCCCTGACTTATCCTCATGCAGAACCGAGATGAAAAACCCACCCTGCGACTCGAAGATCTGCAGCCATTTTGTTCTAAAAACGCTCCCCACCCCAAGAAAGTCGACGGAGCCTCTTCTCTTACCCGCGGTTTATTTCCTTGTAATTCGTTTTATCGTTGTTGTTCTGCACCTCAGCCCAGCTGTTCTCATCGAGACTGGCAATTAATGTAATTTATTCTTTTGTGAGTTTAATGGCCTTAGGTGAGACCGAGACACAACAACAGCAGAATGAAAAATGCTGGCTGCCTGACAAAGGGTTTTTCCGGGCTGCGGCTGAGGCCCGCGCAGGAGCTTCTTTGACAAATACCGAGCCCTGGGAGCCTTCGACTCACAGCTGGAAAGGAATTCTCCCAGTAAACAGGCACCAGCGCTGCGCTCCCACTAAAATAAGATGGGAAGGATTAAAGGTGAACCGCGGGTAACACTTGAGACAGCAGAGCAGAAGTCTGCGGCTGTCTTCCGCTTGGCCCTCCCTTTTTCCTCTCCACTTCAGTCTCTTCTTCCTTGCTTCCTCTGTCTCTTTCATTTTTATTTTTATCCGTAGATGAGTGACTAAAGCTGTCAACGTTTAGACCCGGTTAAAACTTTGACAGACAAAGAAAATCACTCCCTTCACACTCCCTTATCCTTTCAACCGTTTCTTGCTCGGCACCACAGTGTTGGCCCCCGATTTCAAATAGTTATTTATTCCACTATTGTGCGCTTTAAGCTGGGTAACTATAGATGTCAAGTGAATAATATTGATATTGACAGACTGATATTTCATGCAACGTGCAGTATAACTAAACTGTATAATTATTGACAGTATGTGCTTTCACATGATCATCGGATCACTGTCACGCTCTTCGGAGCTGTTGTGCTACCGTAATTGCAGCCTGGATGATCGTGGCACTGTCACCCTGAAAGAGACCCGTCCTATCACCAACGAAATGCATCATGGGATGAAAGTGATTGCTCTGAATTGTAAGTGATTAGAGTTTGTCTAGACGTCTCAGGGAGTGATTGGATTGATTTGGTGCCAGTGAGTAGATCGGACACTGGCACAGAATCACTTTTTGTTCTGTCAGGGTTTATACCAGTGATATCGTTTGTTTTTTTTTTGTTGTTGTTGTTTTTCTCTGGTACCCTGCATGCTTCATCCAGTGACAGATCTACTTTTTCTGCAAAATGCATTATATTATGTTATTAGTGGTATCAAAAGTAGTAGCATTTGCAACCAATCAATCACTTGATTCAACCACAAAACAGTGAAACACAACATAAAAACACAAAGCACATTAACAAATCATATAAACACAAAATAGAAAATGTTGAAAAAAAGAAAAGAAAATTGCATATAAAAGTAGAGCAGTTACCAAAAACTGGCAAAGAAATGAAGAAAACATGGCACGTTAGATGTTATTTGTTTTATTGGCCTGTAGTGAATGGCTGCATTACTCATAACATTGTTGTTTGCTATTTGTCCTATATCCAGCACAGACTTGACAAAGTGCCCTTGGTGCGTCCGAATTAATGGTTCAAGTGTCTACTGTATAAGATTGTGTCTGGAGAGGAGGGCAGAATGCTGCCAAGTGGCTCACATCCAGCAGCTCGAAGACACTGGGTGTCATAAAGTGTACTATACTTTAAGCTGAAGCACCTCAAAACAGGTCGTTTAACTATCCCAATTAACATTAAAATGATCCCG
>JBAJHX010000042.1:10360950-10378192 GCA_037176925.1 Amniataba percoides | reverse complement strand
TCTCTCTCTCTCTCTCTCTCTCTCTCTCTCTCTCTCTCTCTCTCTCTCTCTCTCTCTCTCTCTCTCTCTCTCTTCTTCTCATCTCACCGAGAATGAAAGTGACATTTTTGAGCCTGCATCCCTCAACTCGCACTCCGCCGCCGCTCGGGCTTGACAGCGGCACATTCAAGGCAGTGTCAGGCTGAAATTATACTGTCTGTGAAGCTCAGTAACGAGGCAAGGCATACACACGCGCCGTAGAACAAGCACACCCTGGAGCTGTGAGAGTCAACCTTCGCCTTTGAAGAGTGATGAGGAGTAGAAGGAAGAATCAAGTGGATGAATGAAAAGGAGTGTTTGTTTTTTTTTTTAACACCGCAGTTTATGGAGTCCGTTTCATCTGATACTTGAGGATTGCAGGTTCAATATAAATGCGCGCAGTCTTTTAATTTACCACAAGCGCAATTTCCTCTTTTAGTGGTAGCTCTTTGATTAAACTAAACGATGGGGGAGTGATTTTTGATATTGTGTCAGACAAACGCAACAATCATTTCAAAAGGCGAAGACACTGAAAGCAGGAGTGCTTAACGCGCGCTTGCGACACACACACACAGTTTCACTGGGAGCAGCTCTGCTAACTATGTAAATCAGCCAGAGGATGACATCACAGTTAGCGAAAGGTCAAAATACTCCGCTGAGCCTCCAGCTCCGCATCACTGACAGCTGACACGGAGACGACCCTCCAACAGCAGGAGCACTGCTTTGTCAGTGTGGTGGCTGCACGTTGCTGACTGTCACTCTGGCTCTGTCGCTTGTGCAACTGGGATGTGTTGTCAAAGGTTGTGTTCATAACTCAAACTACCCCACGCTCCCCCCTTTGACCACCTTTTAATTTGGCACAGTATCTAAAGATGATGGTGATATTGGCATGATGTATGCAAAAGTTGTGACTGCAGCAAAAACAGTCTGAAGGGTCTGGAAGAGGGTAAAAAAAAAAAAGACTGTTCCTTTGAAGGGTAGCGGTATCATCCTAAGGAGTGTTTGCTAATGTTGCTTTTCCTTATCTGGCAGTGAATGTGCTGTCGAGTCATTCCCTTCTACTCTGACTCAAATCATGTGCTGCATACTGCAGGCTAACCTTAATGGAAGATTCTTACCCAATCCTCTGCCCATGACGGGCGCTCTCCCCGGCCAAACTGCAACTGCTACTGACACAACTCGTGACACAGCCCAGGAGGGAGCCAAATGTAGGCACAGAGAGGGGGCTAGGGACAGAGACAAAGAGGAGGGGCCAGTGGATGCCACGTCTTCAACCCTTCTAAAAAAAAAGAAGTGTCCGTGGCATATTTCTGCCGCCATGGAAACGTACCTTGTGACAGCACCTGCCCCCTGCATAAGCTGGCCCAGCCGTGACCTGCGGCATTCCAGGTCAAGCCTGAAGCAGCATGGGGAACAAGTTAGATTAGACGACGACATAGAGAGACGGGAACATGAGAGAGATTACGCACCCTGGGATGAGGCTACAATTACAGTCAGCTGGGTGGGGGAGGGCGGGGTGGTAGGATGAGGGGGGTTTGCAGAGCCGGTGAGCTTGGGAAAGTGAGCTGCGCTCAGACTGCTACAAGAGCTCAAGTCTCACGTGTGAGGAAAATGGGGGATACTTGAGTCTAAAGTTTCCATGAACGAATCGGTCTGCTGGTGTAAAGTGCATGTTAATGTTCAACACAAAAATCTGCACATTGTTAAAACTGTAACTAGGGACATTACTTCAGGGGAATCAATTATGTCGCCATGCAGGTTTAACCATAACAAGGGTGGCAAGAGACAAGCACCCATGCAGGTGTCACCATTCCAGCATACACTTTGATATGTCTGCAGGACATTTTAAGTTTTGGTGAAATCTAATCCATGACTGTCATATTTATTAGTTTTTTATCTGTAGCATGCTGAAGTATGATTGCATTTACACAATGCTTTACTGCAAAAATAAAAGTTCTCGAAGTTGTTTTGCTGGATTTGCACTTGGCTATTTGATCAGATAAAGACTCGCGAACTGGCCAAGTGTAAATGAGGTCTATGATGTATGTGCCCCCATTCAGAACCTCCTCTGGAAACAGATTGTTCAGGCTCTGCTTTCCAGAGAGCGGATGGAGTTTCAGTCCCATGACTGAGCTGCCAGTGTGGAATTGGAAAGCCAGCTAACACTGGCAGAGTCTCTTTCTCACTCGCACATTTGCGTTTGTGGGTTGCTGGGGAGGGGGTGTCAGTTGCCTCTCTGCTCAACATGTCGGCATGCAACACTGGCCCTCCCCTCCTCCTCACACAAACACACACATAGGCACACGTCACCCCTGTCTGCTGTCTAATGATATGTCCTACTCTGCCCCTGCAAAGCGAGACCATGAATGGGCTGGAAAAGTGGGGCCCCACACAGAAGTGTGCTCGCCCCATGACGTGTTCAGCATGGGGGAAACTTGAATGAGAAGGTGGCGTGGAGAGGGACTGGAGAAAGAATATCTCGCATATTAAGCTGAAATATCAGATTTCTTGGCCGAGACGCGCTGGGACTATTTAAATGATATCCAACCAAGAAATGTTCTCGTGCTTTTAATTATTCAGCAAAACTCTACCAACCCTTCTGTGTGCTTCAGAGAGTGCTGTAATTGATTGCAACTTTCAAATGCTCATAAGTTAGTGTCAAAGCGATGCTCGATGGGAAAGAAAGCCAACATGCTCAATCAGTGCGTCCCTGGGATCGACATTGAGATGCAGCGCACTCCATTGTGTTTGACAGAGCGTTCCCCAGTAGCTGCACAAGTCCACGGAGCACGAGCTGGAGAAGCTTCAGCGTTAGCGTTGGGGATCTGCCCTTGCCCTTGGTGGACGTGTGTTTAAGACAGGCGGGCAGCTGTTGGTGCCGGCTGGAGGAGCTGCTTTAGAGGCAGGGGTCCATCCCGTAAATGGAGCCGTGCGGTTCTGATGGATAAGCACATCAGTTCCCCTCCTGCAGGGTCAAACAAATGGAGGGTAGCACTGAGCCTGTATCACTCATGATGAAGGAGGCAGGGGAAGGAGGGGTGAAAAGGACTAGGGTAAGGAGAAAAATCGTAATCTTAATTAGTTCATTGATTAATTTATTTATTTTTAGAAGACATGAGTCATTCACAGCCCTCAACTTTCAGGACAACTTTTCATCACCGAAAGGCAGATTGTGAAGAGTCAGAGTTAAAAGATGAGTTTTAAAATGGCTGTAAATAAAATGAAAACTAAACTAAAAGTATTCATCAATGGAATCCTCATTTATGTAACACATACAAGAAGCTAAATCAGTGCTGCAGTACTGCACTTTTTCACTGAAAAACAGCTGAATTCAGATATTCACTAGTCAATGATTAAATGTTTGGGAGTCAGGATGTTATATTATAACAGTAAATCATTGGCGTTAGTGAACTTTGGATCCTGTAAATAAATACTGTACAGTGTACTCTAAAAATAGCATAACATAAGAAAGCAAGATTTTGCATTTGATCCTGAAATATTATTTCAGGGCTGTTAAATATTATCGTATACATGACGTTTTGGAAACTTCAATCAAGAGAGGTGAAGTTAAAGTACAGCTGTTTATGATAGAGCACTTTACTGAACTGGCTGATAACTGACGTGTATGTTAAAGTAAAGACACTCATCATGTCATAAATAGCCAGAAGGAATGCTTACCTTAGTGTAAGTGATGAATGGTGGGTAAAAACCTTTAATAAATAGTCCACATGTGATCAAATCATGACAGGCCACAATACATCCCTTGTAGAAGACCCAGCTTCCCCTGTGTGGTTCAGAAAGCAGCGCTCAGTGACATGCTGATGAAGAGAAGACATGTCTCCCCTCCAACCCATCCCATCCCCCACTCTATTCTGCTTCATTTACCCCTCCATTTTTTCCCTCCCTGTATTCTAACCAGCCAGTAATTCATCTATGCAACATATCTTTTTGATAAGGCTGCCACTTCATCAACGTCTTTTGACGCTTCGTTACTAACCATATTGATTCGCCCGCAGATTATTTTCGTCCACATGGGCGTTTCTATTTTTTCCCCACGTCTTTTTTTTTTTTTTTTTTTTTTCAAAGCATGACAGAAATGGATCTATGGTAATCATATTCTATCTGTGACACTGCGCTCGGTCCATTACTATACACTATCCTTGCTTAACCCTGAGCATTTCTCTCTCTCCCTCCCCCTCTCTCCAATCGTACCTTAATTGTGCTGTTAGGGAAGCAGAATCTAATTCCGAAAAAAGCATCTATACACGCTTACCCTCCCTACTATCTCTCTTTCCATTCTCCAGCCTCCCAGCTCACTCACACAAATGCGCACATGCACACACACACAAACACACACAAACTTTGGTCGACGGCAACTCCTAGAAAGCAAACAGGCCTTTGGCTGGAGGAGCCAGATAGGAGCTGGTTGGCTCCCACCAATCCTTTATCTGAGCCAGCGCTGCACATCAATAACACAAACACCACCACCACCCCCTCATTCCTCCTCCCTCCCTCCATCCTCTGTCACCAAACACCCTCCTCTCTTCATCCTCATCCTCCTCCTCTTCCTCCTCCTCCTTCTTTCCCTCCAGCTTGTACTCCTCCACTTTTAATCTTTCAAAACAAAACGGCAAAGCCCCCTAAGAGAAACTGCATCAAGCTGAGAAAGTGATAAAGCAGTTTTTTTTTCTTCTCGTATTTGTAAGAGGTGCGGTTGTGCTGGTGGAATTATTTCCACATTTCAATGTCCTTTTTTTTAGGTCCCTTCCTGGGCTTATGCTAATAACCTGTTGATCTGTGCCTCTGCTCTGTGTGGCTCCTGTCAACTCCGACTCCACGCCGCAGAGCTGGGCAGACGAGCATAAACAAGCAGCCTGAACATCAGTCGCGCAAACATTTTATTTATTTATTTTTTTTTAAATGCCATTGTGTTGCTCAGGCGAGTGCTTTTGTTGTGGCGTGTGATTCTCGCTTTGATTGTACTTTCTTTTGTGTGTGTGTGTGTGTCCAGTGCTTCCTTTTTGTGATGATGAAGAGACTAGTCGTTTTTCATCCTTCAAAATGGAAGTGGAGTGATAACAGCACGTATTCGCCCCGGAATCATCTGGATGCAGCTCTAATTGCATCAGGTTGTTTGATCTCTGCACCACGTATTTGAGTAAAACTCGTGCTAGATAGTGGCAACGTGAGGATTTTGTGGGCGCACGAACACACAGATGAATCCCTGTTTGTCTGTTTGTTCATCTTCACTTATTATGCTCCTGTAAAGAGTTTTGCCGAACAAACTTGGCATCTTTCTGACCCTCAGAGAGAGCAATGAGTCAGATTCTGCACCACCCTAAATATCCCTGCACACATTCGTGTTTTTGCCTCGGTTAAAGTGATATTTCCTTAAAATGGCGTGTGCCTGTGCGTGTTCACGTAGCCTTGGGGTGTTTGCCTTAGGGGGGATAAACACTACAAGACTTCCTGCAGACTCCTCGCGCTTAGAAAAAGTAATGTCCCAGCCAAATGTGCAGCGATCCTCCCTGAACGCCCCTGAGCAAAAAAACGTGGAATTCCCTTCAACACTGCGTCGCATAATTTGAGCCAGAAAGAAATGCCTCTGAACTTCATGCTCGACCTTAAAACCAGGCAACATGCCACCTATGGACACGAGGTCTCGCTCGAACTCCACTGAATCAATAGTGCAGGCAAAATGGCACACTAATCAACATTCCATTATTGCTATTTGCATATTTGATCCAGGATTTGTTCAATGGATTATACATATTACCTGCATGATGTTTAATTGCCTTTTTAATAGACTCTGTGATTAAACAAGGAAGTCGAGGTAGGCTGGTGGAAGAGACGCAATGGGGAGGGAAAAAAAAAGGTGCAAAGAAAAATCTTATTAGAACAAGTTGCTCGCATCTTCTGGAAAAGCGTATGAAGGTGCTGGAATGAAATAAAGCAGAGATCCGTCTCGCGATAAGAGGCAGCAGTGGCTGCTCAAAATTCATTCATTTGCCTGGTATTTGTTTAAAGAGATTGAAGAGGAGGCTGCCTGTTCCTGTCACCGCGGAGTTTTATATCTTATCATGTTTTGACAGATGAGGGGCGTGAGTCACTCGCACGCACACACGTGGAGTATTGTTGCGTTCCAGGTGTGCGGATGAATGAAAGTTTGTCTTTTGACTTTTGAATGACCTGGGGTGAAAGCGCATGGGGTTGCGGGGGGGAGGCTTGCCTGTAATGGAACACACAGATTTTACAGAACCAGTGGTGCTGAAGTTGTCACAAAAATTAAACGTACCGTGAAAATATTCCTTAGTTGGAACTCAGCAGATATATTCAGCTATTTTTGTACCTTTAATTACAGTGAAAAAGACAACAGGGCATCAGTCAGCATCCAAGCACTGAGACAGAAACCCAATGCAGGAGGCTAAGACCTGAAAATGGACTCTCTTAAAACACAAACAATGGACCCTCTAATCTTGAGCAGTGTTAGCACCAGGCTATAGGAAACCCAAGTGAAGCACTGCAGAGTTTCAAAGTAGGGAGAGTGTCCTTTCTGGGGCCACAGTGCATTTGAGGTTGTGTGTGTATATTTGATCGCATGCCTCAATACGGTATGCGCTCTTCATCAGGCGGTTCAAAGTACGTTCAGTCTGCTCCTCATGAACTGAAATGCCCGTTTGATATATGGGTGTTAATGGCTTAGTCTAAAGGCCAAAGATACACAGGCACACATAATCATACTGTACATAGATGCGCACATCAGAACAGATAAGTCATAAGCGCATTGGTACATTTTGTTTACGTGATTGCACATTGTGATCCACCATGTGGTATTTCCTAACAAGGGAAAGTATAAAAATAAAAAAAAAAGAAAGAAAAGTCTCCGTGAGGTCACCCTCTCCTACAGTTAGCGGCCAGTCACCTGCTCTCATTAATAAGGAAATTAATGTTGCATTCCGTTTCAATTAACCTTCCCCGGCTACAGGAGCAAGACTGGGAGGGAGGCCCAGGCACCCGCCGAGGTCAAGGTAATTGAATCAGAGGTACAACGACGACAAGGCCAAGGAGTTGCTGCTATGGCGTTGGGGGTGACTGTTAACCCGTCATTAAGGCGGAGGTTGAGACTGCCGCGTGTCGGCTTGTGTTGTTGTGTGTCAGATGTGACAGTCAGCGTCCGTGACATCAGCCTTTGTGACTATCAGGTGGCAAATTAGGCGACTGTCAGGCTTGACTGTCGGCGGCAGCAAATCTGCATAATGCCTGAAGGTAGTTCACAGGATGCTTACATGAAGTGTTTAGCATCAGATAATGACAGAATTAGCTTGGGACCACATAAAAGAGGGAGAGATGGACTGGTACCGGTATGTTGATTTTTTCCCCCTTTTTTTATGTAAGTGAAGAAATTGCTAAGCAACTCTGAATCAAAAAAATCATGTCCATACTGGATTATTTCACATCTCACCATGTACGTCCAGTACACACTCCCAGTTGCAGTGCAGGAGGTAGTATGCATTGTAATTTATTCTTTATTTTGTAATTTATTTACCCTGAAAAGTATTTCTCTAACATCTTTTAGAGCACAGAGAAAGTTTAGATTCAAATGAAATGTTTAACTTGGAGAGTTTATGATCCAGGTTTGGTGTTAAATTTTAAAGAAAAGAATCATTTTAGTGTGAAGATGTGCAGTAAGAGATTTTTAAAATGTTGTTATTAGATATAGAAGAAAAAAGAAAATTGGCATTTAAAGTAGCCTGGAGTTTTTCAGAATCCTCCAATATTGACATTTCTGTCTGCTGATAAGTTTGCCCTACTTCAGAATTACAGCTTTCACAAGCCTACATGATAAAAGTAAAATCCTTATACAACAGAAATAAAAACTTTCTCCAGCTAGTAAGTAGTAGGGAGTGTAATTCTGCAAAAATAATGTTTTTCACCAACACAACAAGAAAATAATTATATTGAATGTATCTGCACAGCATTCAGCTTCTCCTCTCCAGACAACTGAAGTTCAATAAACATTTTACAGCTATATTCAGTCATCAGAAAACACCTGGAACGCTTTGAAACAGTCAAATACTACGGCTGAAAACTGGATGACTCTGCACCAACCTGAAGCATGGGACGGAATGTGCTGTCTTTTTTGGTATTTAACCAAATCCAAGTCCTCTGCCAACTACAACTATATGACACCTCATGGACGTGAAATGTAATCCAGCAAGCAATTGAGTCTCCTCTGATATTTACTTGATGAAGGAATGTACTAGTTTATATACATATTCTGACAGACGGTGGGTCGCCTTGTATTATGTCATTATTCTGACAGTGACAGGTATGATTAATGGCCTTTTAGTCCGAGTAAGAACAGTGTATTGGATGGTTTTGTTGCACAAAATCTATTTGTTTGTGTCATTTTTACTGGACTACTTAACTTTTTTTCAAGGCTTGCTCTCATTTTGTTACTGTAAGATTTTCCCTCCTTCATCCACCCCTCTGTTTCTTTCTCTCTCTCTCTCTCTCTCTCTCTCTCCCACTCCTCCGGTGTGTCTCAGATGATGGTTGTCTGCTCCTCGAATGCGCTGCTGAGCATTGGCCAACAGTAAAACACACCTGGGTGTGTCCAACCATCTGATGAATGACCCTGCGGCTGGCGGTCGGATCGATACGAAGACTGTGTGTTTGTGCGTGCGCGCGCCTGAACATATTGGGGGGGGGGTGTGAGACGAGCAGGCGCATTCTGCTGAGCTGGAAATCCCATTAAATCCCCGCTACCACACACAGAGACACACACGCACACAGTCGCACACACTTGCTTTAACACACTACATCCTCTGCTAACACACATTAGGAAACACTCCCACTGGCTATCTATGTCTTTACTGACACACACCAGCCCACACGTTTCACAACTGTGTACCTGCGTACACAACACAGGCTCTACCTCTGTTATAAGAGGCCAGCCATAACTCACTGCTCTCCTGTACTGTACCAACTAGAGCGATGCAAAGCTGCTGCTCTCCTCTCACTCCCTTAACACAACCAGGCAGAACCCTCAGATCTTCTCCTTTTTGTCAGGGAAATGTCAAAATGCCTGTAATGGCTATACTCAAGCAGCACAATATGCTTGTTTATATGTGTTGTGGCGTAGTGATATGGATACTGTGACTCATGTCTCTGCAGGCGCCCAGCGGGTCCTTTTGGCAACATGTAGCTATGTATGTGTGTAAGTCTGTGTGTGTTGTGTAAGCAGCCACCTTGCTGGCCTTATGCCTGCGCCTAGAGTGTGCAGCATTGGCATTGGAAATAATCTCTTTCTATCTGTCTCTGTGCGTTGATCCCCACCTCTCTTGATCCCCCCGACCTACACCCCTCCCACACACACACACACACACCTTCCATCCTTGTCTCTCATTCTGCCTAACACCTTCAATCCACCTGTTTCCCTCCATCCTCCCTTTGTGTACCGCACTCTTTTGTCGATCTCGCTTCATCTGTCATCTCTCCCCTCTTTCATCCCTCCCTCCGTCCAGGGGCCTCTAGCGTGACATTCTATCTCTGACACATCATGCATGTCCTGCTCCGATGATGCCAGCGCACTGACAGATCAGCCACAAAGTGTGTCATCTGGCTAGAGGAGAGAGAGAAGGAAGCGGGGAAAGGGGGGAGGAGGGGAGGCAGATAGACGTGGATGATCACCCGCTCCCTCCATCGCCTACAACTAGCCAGTCAAACCACAGCCAGTTGTGTTGTCAACACTTCCAGAGGTGGCCTTTACTGGTGACAAGAGCACTTTCGAACGCTGTTATCATACAGTTTTTTTTTTCTTTCTATACTGTGTCTGCTAAGAGGCATCCATGCGTATATTGACTGTAAGATTAGAGTGCACATATCAGATTGAAATACACAAGAATGGATGATAAATAGTGAAACATGGCATCTGTGGGGAGTTTGGATGGGACACATGAAACGAAAAATGTCTTAACTTGGAAAATGGCTCCATATATTTTTCATTTCATTTTTTTCATTGTTTATTGCTGCCTCTCCTTTTCTGTGGTAATCACCCTTGTCACTCCCATCACTTTTTTCCATTAGGCTGAACACACATCCACCCTACATAAAATGCATCGAAGTAGCTCTTCACTAAAACCTACCAAACTAGCAATTTTGCCATTTGTGTGAGAGTGGCACAAGAGGAAGGGGGAAAGTATGCATTTAGAGAAATTCACAGCAATCTGCCTGATATAATAGAATATGAGAAATAGCTTGTGGAAAATTGACATTTTGGCCTGAGGTTATGAGGAGAGCAATTGGAAAACTCAACTGTAATTTTTTTTAATGGCAATCTTTTGAGATATTTCTTGTTTTGTGTTGAAAATGTTCACTGATGGTGACCTAGATAAAGGAAACCTGGAGATTAAGCCACAGTTTACTGTCAGTATCTACAGGAAAACCTGAAAATGACAATCCGCCCATGGGGGCATTATACCTTGGCATGGTCCCAAATGTTGCTCAAGTGGAAGGTTTTGGCCTGATGGTGGCATTTGATGAAATGTCAGGGGTCACCAGAATTGCCCAGTCATCCTGGGGGGGCATTAATATTCACACTGTATTTCATGGCAATCTGATCACTAATGTCCAAAAACATCAGCCTTTCCATCCAATGGAACAAAAATAAATGGCTAAAAAAACTATCCACTTCTGAAGATGAACCCAGCCTAATGCAATTACTGAGGTAGTTTGATCACATCACCTAGTCAGCATTTGAAATACTGTAGTGGAAAGTGACTGTGCTGTGATTATCCCATCTCTCTCTCTCTCTCTCTCTCTCTCTCTCTCTCTCTCTCTCTCTCTCTCTCTCTCTCTCTCTCTCTCTCAGTATTCTTCCATGTGGTCCCAGTATGTGTTGGAGTACATGGAAAACTCAATCAATGGATGCATGTATCCTACAGTACACATACAGTATACAGGCAAGCAATTTCACATGATGCAGGGTTTATTTATCATGCCATTGACCTCATCTCTGACCTCTTGATCTGTCGCTCGGTCACACTCGCACTTAAATGCCGGTTAGTCAAAGCAATCCTATCAGTTATATCACGCAAGGACGAAGGGCTTACAGACACCCCCTCCCCTCTCTTCCCCCCCATCCGCCTCCCCTCCCCTGAGCCACCTATAGCCAACCAGCCATCGAGTGAATCCCCTACAGTATTCCCAGGGCATACGAGAACACTTCAGCGCGACAGCTAACATAGGTCTGGTTGGACGAGCCCGGCCGCTGCTGTTACACTGCACCTGTGGAGCCTAGCAGGAAGTCTCCTCCGACGCTCCCCTCCTCACTCGCTCTCTCATTCTTGCCCTCAGCTATCTGGAGTTGTGTAACCTAAATTAGCTCCCACAGTAACAGCAGAAACGTTAATGGTCTACATTTTCCAGGAAAAAAAAAAGGTAGAGCGGTGCCAGGTTTGGACTGAGATTTTGCTTCCACAAGATGCCAGGATCGCCATTTCTGCTGCCATTATTAGTGTGATCATGTTTTTAAATTGTTAAAATGCTACCACATTACTGTTAACTACAGAGTGGGATGGTATTTGTTTGTCATAAAAGAAAATTAGACCCTGATATGAAATATTTATGGTGCTCAAAGCAGCATATATAGTAAATGTCTCGTTTTCTTTCTTGAATAGTGAGAATAGCTTAATACTTACACCACCTGTTACCCTGGGAGAGAAGTTTATGTGTAGTTTATTGAAGGAATCCCATAATGCCCCACAGATTCTAACATTACTTGGCACATCCTTGCTTACATGTAATTACACATTTGTAGGATACATGGGTTAAAAATGATATGTTTTGTGTGGCCTTTGTAATGGGCCGTTGAGTCATACATATAGACACAGTTGTGGTTTGTCATTCACCTCAGACTACACCCCCACCATCCTCTTTAAAACTATGCTTAAGCTGAATCGCTTCAGCCTTGTGCAAATGCAGATCCAAACATCCATCGTTTTTGTTTAATACCACACTTTGACCGTGGCCTGAAGTGACTACTGCACCCCCCTTTCTCTGCCTCTTCCCTGTCTCCTTCTGTCCTCTCTCACTATCTGTCTCACTCACTCACTTCCCCTGGAGCTTGTTCAGTAGTAGCCTGGACCCCTTCGCTCTTTTTAAGCCGACTGGATTTGTGCCTCCATAATGAACTCAGTCAGTGCAAGAGAATGAGCGGGATTAATCCAGCCAACGGCAACGGAGGGATTTGATGATGTCATCCGTATGAATGAACCAGTTAGCGGATTATTCCCTCCAAGGTGGAAGCGATCCAAATAAATGAATGTGAACGCCAGGGCAAAGGGCGGAAGAGTTGGCAAAGGAATATTGAAAAGGCAGATGTGGATTGTGCTCTGGAAGCAGAGATGTGGATGAGATGAAGACAGAGACATGGAAGGAAGAGATTGTAGGGCAGGACAGAGAAGATAGAGATACAAAGTGAAAAAGTGAGGTTTGAAATGATTGATGGATGAGCCAAGGGAGACCAAAGAAAGGACAAATCAGTGGAAGAAGATATAGGTTGGTTTCAAACCTCTGTCTTTCCATCTGTCAGGACAAATGGCATCGTGAGAGGTTGGTCTGGGCAGACAGTGCTTAGTGGGAGGTGTCAGCTTTGAGCTATGGGAGCGCCCGAGGAATCTGTACCGGAGGCCCCAGCTGTGGCAATCACTGCTCAGTGGGCCGCTGGGCCAGAGCAATCAGGCCACCAGCAAGCCATCAGCTGAGCTCTCCCCCTTCTGCGTCACCCACCTCTCCCATCATCCTGATGACAGACATGTAGCCCTGCAACTGTGCAGCATAGCAGGTGAATTACACACCTGGCATCATAATGCATCGCTAGTAAATACAGTAAATATGTGTTCCATTTGATTGAACTAAATTGCCCGACAAAACATCTCGTCAAACAATTTATGTTAAATGTGTATGTTTCGGCTTGCTTGTTATTAGAAAATACTACTGTCGTTCAAATATTAAATACAACGAGGATTAAGCGCATTTGTCATAATTAACACATACTGGATGTATACACACAAGCTGTCATAACAAAAGTTTGGAAGTCAACAAGCAAACGTTTGTGCAAACACTCAGAAATGGAGGCAAAAGCGGTAAATTTTTGTACCCAAAAGCATCGTACCATTTATGACAGACGTACCATCACAGGCACATGCAGTAATGGGCCCTCCTGAGTGCAGAGGTGCACCTTTAATTAAAAAGATGTAGTTTCTGATTGTTAAAGGCAGAGATTTGTACAAATTCACCCTAAACTAAAGGCACTCTTCTAATACACTGTAGTGTACCTATCTTACGGCTATCTTTGAACCGTGAATATTTGGCACTGTATCATATTAAGTATCATATTTGGGTAATCTGATGCAGGAGGCTTAGAGGGTGTTTGATCCCGTTGAAATCAATACCTGGAGTTTGTTCAGGTAGTACACTGGATTTTGCCACAGGAGAAAAAGGGGCTCATCAAGCACCACAGCGACGCAGGTTCAATTCTTGTCCAAGGTGACGAGGCACTCCAGCGATATTTGCTGGTGGGAAGCCAGCGAGGGATTATTCTCATCTTACTCCGCTGGTAACTCCATCAGATTGTTTAGGATATTTACATGGGTGTCAAGCTTGGTGCAATAGCATGAACTTTTCTGTGAGCTGGAGGAGTTCAGGGTGGAATACCAGCTTCATGTGTATTGGATGAACGAGATGAAGTAGAACAAGCTTGTACTGTACATAATTTTAAAAACCAGAGAGGAAGGGCTGCACTTAAACCCACCATTGGGCAGACCACTTAAATGTGTGCTAAAACTCTCTAAAAGAAAGATCTAAAAGAGAGACTTATACACAGATGCATATTAAGAATGCTCTCCTGCTCTTTCCTCTTCCTCCCTTTCTCCGCTCTCCCTTCATAAAGGTCCTAATGAGTTGTCGGCGGAGCTGAGGCAAGACATCCGTAATGTGCCATGAAATATGTAAGCCAGGCCTTTTGGAAAGTCTCTCTTTCATGCCCCCCCCCTCTCTATCTCTCTCTCAGTAGGAGAAAGAGAGGAGGTTCCTCTTCTCTGATTAATGTGTACGGCAATGGCAGCAGGGGCAGGTAAGGGGGCGCGGCACAGCCCAGGGTATGAATCCATCCCGACACTCTTCCTTTCCCCCTAATTAGATTATTGGACTGATGAGGTAGCACCAGAGATTAAGTCCTTCATCAGTTCCAAGGGAGGGAGAGGAGGCTGGGGGAGGTGCGCCATCCACTCTTCGTCCTCACTACATCCATCCGCCCACTCATTCCCCTGGTGCCTCTCAACCACTGTAAATCTGCAAAGCAATATCAAGTGACCAATGAGAAAGTGCAGGGTTGTAATCATGCGTGTGGTCTTTATTAATCCACCGTACCGATAGTGCTGAACAGAGCATCAGTGAAGAATCATGGTTACAGTCAACCAGCTGTAAACACATAAGATTAGAACCAAATGTTACTTTTTTTTTCTCTGTGGATTTATGTGTCTATGATTCATTTTTATCCTCTTCCCCTCCACATATCAGTCGAGGCAATAGGTTCAACAATGAGGGGTCACTGAACACCTTGCACAAAAGGGTCCCACTCTCTTATGCGCTTGCCCCTCATCTACCCCTTGGCCTTAATTTACGGGCTAGACCTTTCTAGTTCTTTTTATATATGCCCCATATTCGTTCACCTTCTGCAAACGGACATAAATCCCCCCCCCCCTCCTCCCCCGACGGCTCTGGTATTTTAAGGCATTGTTTTCAAAGTTGGAATGGCGAGCTCAGGGCCAAGCCAAGGAGCCGGCTCATGCACTTTCATCTTTTATGACTGTAGGGCATTTCTTTTACTGTGTCTCAGCAACTGCTGAAAGGTTTTGATGTGTCCATACGATCGGACGACATGTGCGGAAGCTTGAAATTATAATTCTAGATCAGATCTCCACAAATGTACCCAGGAGATGTCTTGTTTATGGAGGGATAATGTGCATCAGTGCTGTTTCATGCAATGTTCTGAATCCAGCATATGACACCGATTTGTCCTCAGCCTCAACTTTTGTCGTTACCAAACAGGCTTATAAATTACCACTGGATGCATGGTGGAATTTTGGCTTTGCAGCTCACAAGGTGGCTGGCGGCCACTCTCTCGCGCCATGCATAAACTTACATGTATGAATGTGTGCACCCGCTGAGTACAAGTAAGACTCTGACGAATCTGCTGAATGCAGGCCCAGCTGCTGCGGCTGGGGAGACGGAGAGTTTGGAGTCAGAGCAACTGCAGACTGCCTTTTGTGCGTTTATCCTCACAGGTTTCAAAGGCTCCTGTAGGCTTTTAAATGTTGTACCGCAACAGTCAGACTATATTTGAATTAAATTGTGACAGTACACATGTCATCTCCAGTCAAGTTCAAGTGTGCAGAGGAAAACGTGAACACGTGTAAGGAAGTGTCAATGGGCTTGCCCTCTGGTTGGTTTTCCATGTGGCCGTGCCACAGGAGGACGTTGGCCAGCACCCCTTTTCCCAAAATATCCTTAGAATTATGACTCACGATGTGTCCTCTGGAAATAGGCCCCTTGATGTGTTGTCACACCTCTCTCTTGATTGCAATGTCACCATTTTATGAGAGTCTCTATTTTCACAGAATGTTGCAGTTGTTGTGCAGTTGCCAGCAAGAGTCCAGATGACAGGTCTGGCAGTGTCCTTGGGCTAACGTAGTTGAAACAGAAGGTCCTGTAACTCGTGACACAAATCATAATTTATATTGTCAGTTGATCTCATACTCAAAAGTGCTCTAATACACCCAGGGTCGATTCTGCATACTTTATTTAAAACTGTTAATCATATAGCTTTTGAGGATTTTCAGCACAGAACATTATGGCTTTATAAGCAGCGTAAGCTGAGTTGTCTCTTGGGAAGTTTTGGGAAGTTTTTTTGAGGCATGCACCACTCTGTTGAGTTAAACTTTTGTCTCTATGAGGCTGGAACTTATTTATGACCATTGTCAGCTATGATACTGTGTGCTACATTTGTGTGTTGTCCAATGTTGTAAGGGAAGCTTTGAAGAAACGTACTGCATGAAATCTAGGATAGTTTGCAGGTGTGTGCTTTTGTACTTTCTTTGTGTGGATGTCTGGTCTTTTATGAGGGCAATATCTGTTTTTAGGTCCAGAACTTACCATAAACAGGATGTGCTTAAGCAAGGACAGGGCACTGTCTTAGTAAAGGTCTGAATTTACTGTCAGGCCAGTGTGTGTGGGGGTGTGTGTTGTCTCCTATGATGGAAATCACTATAATTGCTATACTTTATAAGAGATGCCAGAGCACAATACACATTTTAGAGTGTTTTTCTTCTCCTAGACTGGCTTTGTGCCAGCCATCGATTGCCTTCGTGATGTGCTAATTTGTGCGTACCACCTCTAATGCTTGTTTCCAAGACACGTGCCTGGCAACTCCTGAAGAGACATCTAGGTTTTTGTGGAGTTTAACTTAACTTTTTCTTTTTTACCATGTCCTTGCACTCTTTCCAGAACAATGTCTGCCAGTCTCAAGAGTTCTCTAAAATACAGCAAATGATAGCAATTTTGTCAGTGGAATAGCAGCTTACATGAAACGCAAGTCTTTGAAAAACATAATTTAAAATATAGTAAAACATTTTTGAAATTGTGTGGTGTTTTGACAAGTAAGCATTAGCATTGTTATCAACTTCCACTATTTGCTCATTCATGTCACTTGCTGCAGCCTCTGCAAATGTAATGTGTTTGTCGGAGGGGGTGTTTCTGCGTGCGTGTCTAACTATTTTTGTAGGCTATTAGGCCAGAGGGGATGGTAGTTTTTCTAACTGGAGCTTCCCTGGAAGATTTCCAGGAGTGTGTGTTTATTTGTGTGTGTGTGTGCACACATGCATGGCTGTCGCTGTGCCTGCACCGTGCCAAGTGGTCGGTTGATTAAAGTCCTTGCCTGATCTGTTTTTTTACTTTTACTCACATTGATAACATTCTGTCCGTGGCAAGCATGTAGGAACCAGTTTACATAAATATCATCAACAACTTAAACTGTAGGGTAATCACATACAGTTTCCAAGGCCTTCTCCAGCAGCTCAGGTTTGTGTGTGTGTGTGTGTGTGTGTGTGTGTGTGTGTGTGTGTGTGCGTGTGCGTGTGCGTGTGCGTGCGCGTGCGCGCGC
>JBAJHX010000042.1:10347759-10360850 GCA_037176925.1 Amniataba percoides | reverse complement strand
CAGTTTCCAAGGCCTTCTCCAGCAGCTCAGGTTTGTGTGTGTGTGTGTGTGTGTGTGTGTGTGTGTGTGTGTGTGTGTGTGTGTGTGTGCGTGTGCGTGTGCGTGTAGCATTTTGGATGTCATCGCGCAAGGCTGTGAGTTATTACATGGTGACAATGTTACAACACCTCGGTCCCCTGTAGCAAGCAGCACAGCGTCCAGATATGGCCAGGGTCAAGTAAACCCATGCTCATCACAGCCAAGCTGAAATAGTACAGCGGCACAATTTGTCTCACAGGACAGCACATGCTATACATATTGGATCGAGGAACTATATGAAAGGGCAACAGAACATACTTTAAGGACAGATAAAGCTGTGGGAACATACAGTAAGTCAGTCATTGTGATATTTATAGAACTCCTAAGACATAATATCATGGATACAGGTTCAGTTGGGATTATGACTTATAAGTCAACACTTATGTCATTTTGTATGATTTTGTTTAAAAAATTATGTTGTTTTTCATCCAGCATTATGGCTCTGCGAATGGTTCACACACTCTAATACCCCATATTTGTATTGCGGTGGAGAAGAAGCCAGTAGGAGGTGCAAATCAGGGAAGTAGCAAATTCAGCAGCAACACTTTGTTGTTGCAATTGGCACCAAAGAACCACAGCGTGGCTCTCGATTCCATCCAAAATTGACCCAAGTAAACTAATCTAATTAAATGAGGCACACTCTTTTCTTTAGCTTCAGGTCAGCATTAGCTGTGCACACAAGACAATTTTAAGCAAGGTGAATTGGGGCTTTTATTTTTAATGAAAATACTATTTAGAAATCATAGTTGATGTCTCTTTTCCTCTTGTGTTTTTGTATACACAGTCCTTTACCTTATTAGCATTTATAATAATATTTTTTATCTTTTGTACTGCTGATTGACCAAGAAGAGTTTCACACCCATGCAAGTCTTGGATGAGCTCCATCAGCTCGTGGCCTTACCTGTCTTTGTACAATATGATTGTGACTTTACTTCTGACCCTAAATAACCTCACTTTGCAACTCGATATCAATGTTTCCACCCAGCAGTCCTCGTAGTCCACGTTCCATTTAAGACCTACATAGTGGAAACAAGTCTTCTGTCCCTCCCCATTCTGCTGTTGAATGCAGAGGTTTTAAAGAGGGGGAAAAAAAACGTTCAGTTTCATGCAAATCTGAATCAGGCTCTTTCTGTCTTTCATTCATAGGTCCTGACTTATGTTTTGTAGTGTAACCGCGCAACATGAAACGTGTGAAAAGAGGGAAAGAGAGAGCACTCCCCCCTCCGGCTGTGTCTCTTGGGGAAACATGCTGCCTAGATCCACGGTGAAAATAAAGGAGTACAGGGAGTGTGTTTTTTTCCATTTGCTGCCCCCCCTCCACTTCCGTCTCCCATTCTCCCCAGGGTTTCAATTACTGTCTCCCTTCACCTCTCATTAGCACAAGCAGGCCGCTCATTCTTAATGCCCGCGCACACACGTGCACAAACACACAGCAAAACACACATTTACACACAAATGGAACATAGTCAAGTATACCACGCACACACACACACACACACACACACACACACACCCTCCTAATTCTCATATGTTCCATGTTGAGCTCTGTAAACACAGCGCTGCGGTTTCCCCTGTGTCTGTAACTTGTGTGAAAGGTGCGACTGATAAACACCACTTCTCTACCATCATTCATATTCATCATTTTCCATCAAATTCAGAGCGTCATACCTGGAACCGCGGAGCATCTTGCATGATTGATGGTGTTAATTATCGCGGGCTGATGTTTCACTTTCTTTCTCAAGGCAGATAAAGTTCCAGAAAAATGGTGAAAGTTATGCTGCTGCCGTCACTTTAGCCATCAAAATTGGAATTATGTCGGCATCACTTAATACCTTTTCTCAATATTTTACTGATTTCCCATTTTCACTGCTTAAGTGGGCAATTTTTCCCCCATTGCAGACATTCAGTTACTGTTTTGACCGACACAGATGAACAGGGCTGTAATGGTGAATTTTGATACTTAAACTCGATTTAACGCATTTTTATGCAACAACAAACTTTCAGGGTGTTATAAAACTTGAAAGTTGAGGTAAATGCATGAGATCTGCCATCGAGTGTACATTACTATTTAGCCGGGCTTTACAGTACGACCCTTCACCCCATCCACGTGCAGCTGCCAGTGCTCCTGCATCCCCACATCACTCTGGTGGGTAAAGAAGAGCGGCCTTCTCGGTGAGACATCTGAGTTAGCCAGGAGGCTAATTCTGCTAATACAGATTAGCTCCCATGGGAACTGCTGTATTGATTGGACAACAAAGGCTTGGAGAAAAACGCTCCAACATTCAATTATCCACACCGATAGACATAATGCCATTCTACTCCTCCCTCTTTCCCTCCCTCCCCCTTCCCCTTCTCCTTTCCCCTGTCTCTCTCTCTCTCTCCTTATCCCTATTTCTTTACTCTGAGAATCAGTGAGGTCGGAGGAGCGGAGCAGACAAACAAGCAGGTGTGTGTGTGTGTGTGTGTGTTATCTGATTGTGATCCTATCTCTGAGTGAGAGCGGGGGAGTGTTTGGGTGGTTATTTTTTTTTGGGTGTCTCCAGCTTCTCTCTCTCTCTCTGTCTGTCCATGTCGCTCACTTTTTATTCAAATTTTCCATTGTTTGTTTATTTCAGCATTTACAGATGTGATTTCTAATGTTCAGGGGAAATTGTGTTAATTCCACTCCTGTGGATCAAGTAATGATATGGATAAAATGTCAACATGTGACATATGCAGTCCTCAGAATGGCTTGATTTCCCTTGAGGATACAGTTATAATGGACTTCCTGTGTCTATGTATGCGCATACACAAATGTTAAGTGGGAGAATGATGTGTATGTGCATTGTTGCCTGCATTCTAATCACTCAAATATGACAGGAGGCGCGCAACACACACACACACACACACACACCTACACACACACACACACACACACACACACAATTAAGGACATTTTGAAGATATTGAGTTGCCATTGAGGATACTTGAAGTATTATATTGAAGACCTTTATGTTCCTTCCCTACCTAAATGCCAATACAATCCAAATATCTCATCCATTTCCAGCCCATGCATGTGTGCGATGCGTCAAACTCAACTGAGCATGTTTGCATTGCCGTGGCTCTGCACCCTCTTTACACAGTCGCAGCGCTAGCCGTCTCTCATTAGCTCCCACCGTTAAAGCTAACTCTGATTGCCTCCGGTCAGAGCCGCGCGCCATTCGGCTCCTATTCCTCGGGATGGGAGGCTGAGAGGCGAAGGCTTCTCATTTCCCGCAGCCAATGACACGTGAAGGCAGCGCAGGTAACAGATGCATCCGCGGAGTATGCATAAGCACACGCGCGCCAACACACGCGCGGCCGCACAAAAAGTTTTTTTCCGCCACACACACGCACACACACACCCGGGTCATCACCATCAGACGAGCGTGGCGGCGCTTGAGTGAACGAAGTAAACGACTCATGATCTGAGAGAATTATTAGCTAATGGCTGGAGCATGTGGACAGGGTGTGATCTCTCAGAGGGCACGACGAAAAAAAAAAGGAGAAAAAGAAGGAGAGACAGGGAGGAGTGAAACAGCCAGGCAGCGAGAGGAGCATCATCAAAAGGATACTCACACACTTGGATCAGCATCATTGGGTTATATTCATGTCTGTCACCTAATGTGAAACTTGATTGGTGAGATAAAGGTCTCTCTTCTCTGAAATGTCAAGGCTTATGAACAGGTGAGGGAATATTCTTATAACAGAGGTTGCCATACTGCTTGTGCCTAATTTCTTTCCCATTACAGAAAATGTTAACAAAGCATTAATGAGCTGCTGACTACATCATCCTAACTTTAAAGAACTATGTCAAGGGAGCATCCAGTCCCACTTGGTATGCCATTGTAATCTTCTGAGCAATAATGTGCTACGCAGCAACATTTCCTCAGAAAATCAATTTTGCTCAACACCTGATAAGTTTGCCACTGCAACAGAGAACGCCAAGTTTTAATGTACTTCCATGGTTTGTACGCAGCTTAATTACTTGGCAAAATGGCAAACTAGGTAAATGAAGGTTTGCAGGGATTGTTGCAGAAAGGAAGAGTGTGACAAAACACAAAAACTAAAGCAGTGCCTTTCTTCTTAGCCACGCATGGGCCTCAGTTCTGGGATGGCGACGTTGTTTGGAAGACTTTGGCGATCTCTTGACATCTCATCTTGTTCACATATGCAGTGATTATCTCAATGTCTACCAGAGGAATGGTGTCACTTTGTACATTGATGGTTCCCAGTTGATGCATCCTAATGACTTTTGTGATGCCTTCAAATTTCATCTAGCGCCACCTTGAGTTTGACATATTCAGTCTTTAATGGAGTTGATAGATCTGTTTCAGCTTAAAAAAAACCCGGACTCTTTCTTTATTCTGATGTGTTGTGTCCGCCTCCGCCTGTAAACACTGAAGCATGCTCTTGTTTATCACATCAGGCTCTACAGTGCAGCGTCCCATTTCAGGAATCAGCTACTCCTTATTAAACTTTCATTCTTATCATTTCAATCATTTTTGA
Organism: Amniataba percoides; assembly: GCA_037176925.1. Taxonomy (NCBI): domain Eukaryota; kingdom Metazoa; phylum Chordata; class Actinopteri; order Centrarchiformes; family Terapontidae; genus Amniataba; species Amniataba percoides. The sequence continues at coordinate 10,356,245 of JBAJHX010000042.1, read as the reverse complement.
GGACTCACAGTATTTGGGTCATGTTGTTCAGGATAAAATAAGATGTGTGAGATTAAATAGGCTCAAGCTGTTATTGTAATGTGTGAGATACGTATTTTAACATTCATTTAAATGTTAAATTAAATCTGGTATCAGAAGATGCACCATTATCATGAAACAGGGCACAAAAAAATCCTGTTTCTCGCGGGATGAATTCTCAGAACTTTGGATGATCCCACGTAAGAATAAGATTGTGACCGCAGTAAACATCATACTTGGTAAAGATGAGCATATTTGGCCCATCATAGAGAGCATGTTGTTCTGGAGATGTGAACTCCACAAAAATATGTGAACCTGTGCCAAATATATGCAGTCTCATCAACGCACAGATTAAAAAAAATAAACCTTTCATGCTCAATTTTCTTCCCATTGTGTTAACACTAATCATGACTCAAAAAGGCTGCTCAGGTGGGACCTGTAGCGCCAAAAGCCTTATCACGGCTAATAGCATTTTCATAATCAGTCTTGTGGCCCTTCACTCTCGGCTTGAGCCAAACAAAACTATTGGCGCTGGGCCGAGGTGTCAGTCCGGCATGAAAAGACGGCACCGTATCACGCTAACGCATCACCTCTTTCACAACCACCCAAAAGTAATTTCAGGGTTAGGGCAAAGGAGCCAAGTTGTCCAAATGAAAAGGCCCTCGATGAAGAGAGGAGGCCATTTTCCCGAGAAGCCGAATTGACTGTTGCAAACAAGAGGCATGACCGAGATGAAATTGGCTCACCTGAATCCATTCCTGGGAGGGAGGGGGGGAATGGAGAGATGAGAGGAGGGTGGAAGCGTGACAGAGACTGGCAGAGAGAGACGCAAGAAGACAAATGAGACCATGAAAGAGAAAAAGGGGGAACGGGTGTGGGTGCAGGTGCGGGTTCAGGGCCAGCAGAGAGGAATAGAGATGACAGGAGAGTAAAAGAGAGGAAGAGGTGATATTATATAGGTAGAGGATGGAAGACTGAACTTTCCCTCGGTGTCATTCATGGTCTTATCTTAACTACGGGAGTTGTTATAAAAACCTTCAGTGAGAGTAATATCCATTTCACTATAATCTCCGAGCGAGAGGCCTGCACCCCCCTTTCATCATCAATAATAAAACCCTCATCCCAGAAATCAAAATGAAATATTTACAACTCATCTGCTGTGTGTACTCTGTCACTGGGTAAACTCTATTCATACACATTTAGATAGTGATATTACTCATACCACTTCAAGGGACTGTGCTTTAAAAAAACTGTCGGCTTATTGAGATTTGTGTAAGCGATGGTTTGAAGCTCTGTGTACCAAACCAAAAAAAAAAAAAAAAATCTGTGTAGATGCAGCCATAGTGTGTCTCTTTCCAATCACTTTCAGTCTTGAAAGCTGCATATTTAAACAGATATTAGCCTTGATATGACCAGAGATAAAAAGCTGGCGTAAGAATGATGCAACTCCTTCCCCCCGTCTCGCGATCATAATTGCACATCATGTTTCTCAAATGATTTTCTAATCTGGAGTCTCTCCTCAGCAACTTGGAAACTCTGTGAAAGTTTTTGCTCGGCCACTATCAGACTTTTATAGCCGAGCGTAATTGGGACCATAAACCTGGTCTGAGCCTCATTCAATAATGATTCCCTGCTCCGAATACCTGCTGGCCTTTAGCAGAATATTACTTATTAAGCACTCGAAAATCTAGCGGAAGTATTATCTGTAAGGTCAAGCGTGGAGAATCTTTCAGAGAGGCAAGGCTTTATGAGCTCGGCTCCTCTCACATCTCCACGCATTGCAGATGGCATGTTAATGGACGCTTCCTGCTATCACCAGCATCACGGAGGGGACAAATATGTTTTCTCTTTTAGAGATGTGTGAGCAGTGTCCATTGTCACTTCTTATTTACTTCTTCCATCAAATTGTTTTTATACCTTGTTCCTTACTGTTAACAGTATTGTAAAGCAACAGGAAACTTTTTGTTTTCCTTGAATCCCTCTTTGGTACTGTCAAAGTCTTTTTTTTCCTATGATGTACCACAGACCTCACATATATCAAACAATACAATGCAAAACACATAAACACAAATAGTCAAATCCAAGATGCCACATTTTGTAGCTTCACTTACATCAACTGCGAACTTCTAAATGTCTTGTGCATCATTTTATGCACATTTCACAACACTTTGCTCGGAAATATAGAAGTTCTAGCATGAAATGTTAAAATTTATGGATTTGTATAAATATCTGGTACATATTTGTATAAAGAAATGCAGACTCCACTAGCATCACAGAAATCTGCCACTGGCGATGGGTTGCAAGCGTAACTATTTTTGTTATTAACAAAAAAAAAAAACATATTCATTCTGGCCCTCAGACCAAAAATTGAATCAATGAATCTATGAAGAACAATGTAGTTTGCTCATATCATTGCGCCAGAGTGCCTGAAAAAATCTTTTTGTTCAGTACATTTCTGATCCTCTGCTGTAGGAATGGAGTGGACAGCTGGTTCGGAGGTCAGTGACAGACGAGTGGAGGCTCAAATCGGTGCGAATTGACCGTATGGATGCTTCACTTCGCGTGTTGACTCCCATTAATGTTTAACCGACAAAGTCTGTGCAGGCTTGGATTTTCGAGAAGCATCATCCCGGCTGAAGTCTCTTTGTAGGAATGCTGTTTAATCGCGAGCGCTAAATTTTGAAATCCCTTACGAGACTGATTCCATTTGAGTAGCGGAGAACACTGAGAGAGAAAACTGCAGCTAGCATCTGTAAAACACCTTCATAAATTTGCAATTTCAAGTCAAGTTTTTTGTTTAAATCCAATTCCTTTCAGTTTGTTTAATATCCTTGATGCATTTTATTCATTTGATTCAGGAGTACAAACACACACCGCAGTCTCAGATCCAATTCACGACAGAATTGTTTGAGATAAATCATCCCTGGTGTAAGCAAGGCTTCCTGCTCAGAGGGTAATGCATGTTGGTCTGCTTTGTAACCATTACTACTATTTCCCTGATTGCCTCATGCTCCAGACATAGTCATTTGGCATCGTTGCGCCGTATCCCCATCTCAAGTTGAGTGATGCTGAATTTGTTTGATTTCTTTAAGACAAGAGTTCAATCATCCCTGCAATCCCACAGTGTCACATCAGATTTTATCACACAGGATATTCAAGGGTATGCTGTGTGATTATCCCCTGACAATACAGATAAAAGCTCTCTCTCTCTCTCTGTTTCCCAAACACATTGCTCAAAGACACTCACACAAACACACAAACAGCCATGACACACAGTCTTGAAGGCTCCCACGTGCTTGTGTACACACACACACACACACACACACAATCACATGCACAATGAAAACCAAACCTTTAACAGTATAAAAACCAAAACCCCCCCAGGTCAACAGAGAATACAGGGCGCCTATGGAGGAGCAATTGTTTCAATGCGGGACCCGTAGCGTTCCCATTGTGAGCCAAGGCCACCATCATCAGAGGCAGAGAGGAGAGAATCATCCCCGAAAGAATGCCACAGATCGCTTCCCCTCCCGCAGCTTCCTCTCCCGGGAGACTTGCAAAGAACAAGGCGAATCCATCCGATCGAATGTCACGCAAATACACATCCCCCACGTCCAGCAGTCCTGTGATTGCTGTTGGTATACCCTGGTTATTGACCCGTGCTGTGTGTGATGCGTGAGTTTCTGAGACTGTGTATGTTTAGGGTCTTGTGTGAGTGTGTGTGTGTGTGTGTATTGTTTGTATCAGAGACGGATTGGAAGGCCATCATGCGCTGAGCTGACCCTATCTCCAAGGCTCGGAGGCGGCATGGAGAGATCAGAGGGAAAGCCAAGCCCACTGTCTCCTACTGTGATGGAGGAAGGATCTGTGTGTGTGTGTCTGTGTGTGTGTGTGTGAGGGGGGTGTGCGTGAGTGTTTAGAGACAAGATGACATAGCCCAGAGCCCCTCTGCAGCCGAGTCCAAAAGATAAGAGAGAAAGAGAGATGGGCAGCTCCACAGATGGTGGAGGGCCCCGCTGAAACTGTTGGCGTGTTTATACGTGTGAAGGATGACACTTGGTCACATGTATATGCATATTTAAGCACATAAATCTTGACATAAACTCTAAAGTCAAATGCAAAACAGGGCGTCTAGTCACTTCAGGCTGACTTTACAGCAAGGTGATTTTACCTGTTAAATTTGAATAATTTAAAGGCTGAGGCTTAGCTTTATTGTGTGCTTTTAAGATTGTCATCAAATCCCACGAACACACCAAAACCGCCGCCGCAGTTGTCTCTCTCTCAGTACTTTCTGACTTTCCTGCCCTCTCTGTGTCACTAAGTCCCAGGCCTATTTGCCCCTACTGAAGACTAAAGCCTTAAAAACAGGTCACTTTTTCTTTTTTTTTTTTAAGTGTCGTGCTCTGTAGCTTTTACCTAAACATGAGTAAGTAGTGCATTATGGGAAACTATTTTAAGCCACAGACTGGTGAGGCTGATTTATGTGTTTTTGATATATTTTTTTGCAAACAACAGGGGGAGTTATACCAGGTTCCAGACCACTGAATTGCCTTCCACAACACCAGATTTGTCAGCGTTTTTGCCCCCCCCCCCTCCTGGTTGGTGGAGCAGCAGCTCCCGTGTCGACGTCAGCAGAATGGATACGTCACCGCTGGCTGGTTAGACAAAACAAAACACCCCAACTCCAAAGAAGAAATTGACTACAATGAATACAATGTTGGGCTGAAATGAAGTAAAACGAAATGGCGATGGAGTCTGAAAATTAGGCTAATCAGGCTTTAGCTACTCAGGCAGTATTTTGTCAGTAGAATGAATTAATTGTGGTTCTTTTCACGAGATTGTTTGACAGAAAGAACAATCTAAAATCTTGCTTGCCTTTTTAAAACGGCTTTATTAAACGCAAGTATTTACAGCTGCGCTGCGACCAAATCCTCCTCGCTTGTGTGCCGCAAATGTCCAACGGCCGGGTGCACTTTGCTGCATTTTATCTGCTAACCGAAAAGTACACACACAAACATCTTGCAGGGAAAAGTGACTGGCACCCTGGGCAACAGCCTCTGGAGGCCTGAGGCTCCCCTCACAGCGCTGTCTAATCCTTATGCAGGTTAATCCAACTCTGACCTCCTCTAGTCCTCACTGACCGATCATATCTCCCTCTCTTTCTCTCTCTCTCTCTCTCTCTCTCTCTCTCTCTGTCCCCCCGTACACTCAGCTCATACAGTCAGTCAGTTTTCAGCCACCCTTGTCTCGCATCACTCACAATCTCTTTCTCACCATCCTCCCTCTATCCCTTATATGGCCCTTATCTCTTTCTCTCTGTTTCTCTCTCCTACTTTTGACCCCACCTTGCTGTCTCTCTTCCTCTCCCCACCTCAGAGTTGCCTTAAGGAGATTTCAAAGCCCATTCGGCAGCAGTTCTAACTGCCAAACTGATGGCCAGATAAAGTCCCCATTTACCTTGTCCTCAGTTTCCCATTAAAGCCCATTTTTGGGGACCGTAACTTTAGAGGAAATGGGAAGGAGCGTGGAGAAAAAAGAAATCAGCCACTCGGCCACCCTTAAGCCCTTTTCGCTGTTTATTTGCAGCAGCATGAAGGAGGAAGGGAAGTTTTCAGGGGAGGAGAGGAAGGGAGAGAAGTAGAAATAGGACTGGAAAAGGTGACTTGAAGTGTCAGTGGCCCTGTCCCCATAGGAAGGCATTGCAGTGCGTAGCTGCACCCTCGGGCAAGGTAGCTTCATTGGCAGCAGAGATGGATGATCCGGAACACTGTACACTATATGCGTATAGAAGTTACAGCCATTTTTCCTGCACAAGGGCATAAGGCATTCTAAGTAGCTCAATTAAAATGTATATTTTCCTCATTTACTGCCCTCCTGGGTGAGCTGGAGAGATGACAGTGAGGTTTTCTAAAGGTTGCACGGGCCGTTGTGCATGAGGGCATTTTGGCAGGTGAGCGCATTTAAAGGGGCATATTTTAGGGCAAAGGCAGGGGGTTGGTTGCTTGTTGGCACAGATATATAACCGTTCAATGGTGCATGCCACATGTGGTCCCCAGAGAGGCTGGGCACAGTGCCAGTCCAAGTTGGCACTGTCACCTTCAATGACTTGGGCATCACTGCCACCTCAGGGGGCCCTTTTATTTTTTAACTTATTTGCTCCTGGGGGATTGGCACATTTAAGTAATTAGGTGTTATGGTGAATTATTTTTGCCCATTAAGAATTAGGATTTACATTCACTCTGAAAACTGATAACCTGAAAGCATTGCTGAAACTTTATTAATTCTCACTCCGCTGAAATGCGGCTCACCTTAGCCGTATTTTAATTAACCCGCACAGGCGAGGCAGTGTACACGGTGCATTGTGCATTCCGCAATGCAACCTCACAACTATCTTGTATGTTCTACACCCTGAAATAATTAGACTACATTGCACAGTTTGAATAATGACATAAAAACATTGCCTGAAGCGAGCGAGCCTTCCAAATGAAGTGTTTGCTGAAAACATTTCCTCCCTGTCCAGACCTTTACATGAGCCAAAGCTTAGTGCTAATCCAGAACCCTAACCTGTTGCTGTCTGTCCAGCATGCTAATGCCCATATATGAGTGCTTGCATTCACATCTTTATAAACAGACAGGAACTTACCATTATGGGTGTCAAGAAGGACACAGGTCAAGCAGCTGAGCATGATCTGAACTATTTGTACTGAAGCCACAACGTACGATGCTCCGCACTTCCCGTCAGTGTAAGCGTTGTATTTTTTTATTGAACCGATCCAACCATTGTGGCACACTGTTAAGTACAGGAAATTAAATTTAGCTACTATTTTAGCTAACATTTGTTTGGTTCCTGTACATGTGTTTGTGCAAGCCTACATGGGTGCTCCCACTTGTGAAATGTTTTTTGTCATAACATTAATCTTCGACCAATCAATCAAACAGTGACCCCAAATCTAAGTGGCAAATGAGAGTAGAGGCTTTTATTGGGTCCTGAAGCATATGCAATGTGTGTAACCTGAATGTATATTAATTTATCTATAAAAAGACTCAATGCACTTTTTGTTAATCAAATTCCAGTAAGAAAATTAGTCTAAAGAAAAACTGGTTAGTGAAAGGATTTTAATTCTTGGTGAAAACTGAGAGGTGTTTTTTTTTTTTTAACTCAGGAGGATATTTTGTGTTCTCAGTTTACAAGCAGGTTAGACAAAGAGTTTCAAAAGCATGTGGCTAAAAAGTGTGTGTATATCATATGTGGCTAGCTTTTATGTGAAATGAAAACCTTTCCTGCTCTGTCTGCTCAAGGTCCTTATACCTTATTATTCAGTGAGATTGTTATTGATGGCCAGGATTTAGATGTGAACAAACCCCCAATGAGCACAAATAATAAAATCAACCTTTCTCTCACACCCTTGTTTTTTTTCTTCGTTCCCTTCCCTCACCTCATGTATGCACATATGTAGTCATACCCACAAATATAAATCTTAGCTGGGTCCCTTGGTATCAAAGGAAGACTATATTTGTCCCCTTGGGCTGTTTTTCTGTGCTGTGCAGCAATCAAGGGCCAGAGAACTGGCTGTTAGTCCAGGATTAAAGCTAGCCCTCTCCACATCCATCAGGGGATAAGGCTACACAGAGCCCTGCTACTCAGGGGAAGACTGGCTCGAGCTCCGTCTTTGGACCCAGATTGATCATCCCCAGCAATTTTATAGATTGTAGGCAGTGGAGAACCGGCTTTTTGAAGGAATGCTACCGTTGCTTCCCAGTTAGCCCCAGAGCAGAGACAGATTCTCTCCAAGAAGCACTAGCCATTTCCAAGTCTGGAGGCGTCAGGTGCACAAGTCGAAATGGAACGACGACACCCTGCTTTTAATGGATTTGGAAGCTTATGTTACTGCAGTATCGCATGAATGTGAAGTTCATAATGGATTCCTCAGCAGAGTTTCTGCCAATGAGATGTTTGTCAAGAAGACTGAGATTAATGTGACCTTTTTGACAAATTAATTTTTTGTCAATGATATGAAACCTACACTAAAATATTTATAAGCAAAATATTCCTTGCACCTGGCCAGCCCATATATCTGCTGCTATAATTCTTGGCCTTTCTTCTGTCTGTCTCCATACTATTGCTCTGTCCCCCTTAGGCCTGGAAAAGAGGGATTACTGCTTGTTGTCACTGAGCACCCTTTGCTAACCTGAAACAAGCTTTATGATAGACCTCCTTTTTTTTCTTCCTTCTCTGCATACTGCCACATTGCCCCTTTCAAATGGAGGGCAAACTAAGCAGATAGCCTGGCCTTATCTTATCCTCACTCCCTCTCTCCCTCTGACAAGATGAAGAAAGAACAAGCGTTTGGGGGGGGGGGGGGGGGGGGGGTGGGTTCTTTGACCCTTTCCCCCAGTAACTAAGGCCCACTTCTTTCGCTGGTTTTGTTTAAACCCTGCTACTTGCCCCCTGGCTTGAACTTCCACTG
>JBAJHX010000042.1:10310502-10339884 GCA_037176925.1 Amniataba percoides | reverse complement strand
CCCCCTCCCCCCCCCCCCCCCCCCCCCCCCCCCCCCTCCCCCCCCCCCCCTCCCTCCCCCCCCCCCCCCCCCCCCTCCCCCGAAGTCCGGTGTGGTAGAGGATGAGAGGTGTGGCAGGATCACTGATAGCATTTGCATAAAGACCCCTTCTGTGCAGTGTCATTCTCACCACCTCGGACCCTGCGAGAGGAAGAGTGGGGGAGAGAGAGAGAGGAAGAGGAAGGAGGGAGGAGGGGAGGCAGTGCATGAGGAATGGAGGGGATGGGAAGAAGAAAGAGAGGAATCCATCAGTCGTTCTGCGAGGCGTGGGAGTGGGAAAGCGTGGCCTGTCATGAATCACCTCACATTCGGGCATCACAATGGAGTGATAGGTCCAAAACAGGTGGCCCTATGATCAGTATTGATTTTTCTGTCCTCCTCGCAGTATGCGTGTGTGCGTTTTTATGTGCGCTTCTGTGTGTGTTTGTGTCAAGGTTTGTGTGAGATGAAATTTCTGATGTTCGTGTGTGTGTGTGTGTGTGTGTGTGTGTGTGTGTGACAGAGAGAGAGAGAGATAAGTGAGAGAGTAGGCGGGGACGAGCGAGTGTGAATGATTTTTCTTCCCTCTCACGTCTAGTGCTGTGTGATTGTGTAATTGGCTAGTATTACTCCACCTCCGTGTACGAGTGCACTGTACGTATGTGTGTTCATCACTCCACTATAATGTTTGCATAAGCCCGGGACCGGTGACGTCTGTGTGAGGTTAGTTCTTGGAGCCACACCGCCTGTTAGCAAGTAATTCAGACGGACTAAAGCCACTGTGGACTTTCACCACAGGGACGCTCAACCCCTGACCACCCACCAGCTCGCACACATGACTGTACATAAATGAGGGTAACAACTCCCAAACCCCCACCACATGTTTAACTTAGGGCTCTTTTCATCCCCCATTTGTCCGTTTTCTTTTTAATTTGATTGGACTGTGGTGAAACGTCTTGGGATTATTAAAAATAAATAGAAACACCTATTTTGGGTTTATGAATATTTAAGCTCTTTTATATCCTGCGGTGCTTCAAACTGCTACAAACTCCTCCAAATAAGCTTCACTTATGTATTTTATTATATTTTTTATTACCTTTCGTTATTTATTTATTTATTTTGTTGAGGCTAATATAATTTGAACGTTGCATGGTGGCACACACGCGGGTAAATGCACTGTAAATGATAAATGACTAATTGCTAATTCCCTTCCCGGTCCACTCAATGGCTTTCAATGGAGCCTATTGACTCGACTAGTCTCAGTCTGCTGGCTGCTAGAAAGACAATCCCTTCCTGACAAAGCAACCCCCCCACCCCACCCCACACACACTCCAAGACACACACACAAACACACACAGACAGCAACACACACGGTAATGAGTAACCTCTGGCGGTCAAGGGGTCAAGAACCTTGTGTGTGTGGAAGATAAACTCAACATGAGGGTTAATGACTGCTGGAAAGACAGAAGAGGGAAGGCAAGTGAAAAGTACATATACTACTGTCTGACAAAAAAAAACTTCGATGCCCTGTAGGATTGTGTGTGTGTGTGTGTGTGTGTGTGCGTGTGTGTGTTTGTATGTCCTAAATTGTTGCCTTCACAGCCAGTTAAGAAAACAACCTTGCTCCGCTCGTCTTTCTGCTCATGATAAATTAATAAAACAAACTAATTTATCACGATCTTCTTCCTCTGCACAAATAGAGTTTAGTCTCTGTTGTGTGTGTGAGACAAACACTTACACACACAGACAAACAAACCTTTTGTCAGGTCCCTGGAATACAGCAGGGCTGCTGCAAAGAGTACCTGTCTTAATTATGGCAGAGGTAGGACAAGGTGTGTGTGTGTGTGTGTGTGTGTGTGTGTGTGTGTGTTTTGGCCAGAACCGATCACAGCCCCAGTGTTTTTTCAGGAAGCAGCGAGGAGACGTGGGGGACCAGGTGAAGTGAACATCAACGCGGAGCCCAGAAATAAGGCTGAGACCACCTGCCCTCCCTCAGGCGACAGATGAACCAACATTGCGAGCAAATGTCTCTCCTCTGCTCGGAAAACAGTCCCAGATTCTGGCTGCAGTCTCCTCGCTGCCTCTTGCCATTGCTGAATTATCAGTGCGATGCTGATGTGAATTTTTTTTCCCTTAAAAGTTCAAGCATATAAACCATACATAATAGGATTACACTCTGTAGGTTCTTAAATCATTCTCCATGCCCAAGCAGGAGGGTATACTGTACACTCCCTTAATACATCAAACAGAAGAATATGTATTCTTTGGGACTACAAAGAGAACAATGCTATCCCTGCCACATCTAATAATAGCTCAATTACCATATCCTTCAGGGCTGTATCTATGGGGAGACGTGTGCTGGCGTGTGCAGTGAGATATAGCGTGAAGCATTGCTCAGCGTCATTTGAAAAGCAGTCATTTAAATAACACCAGTACAAACAGACCTGCGACACTGAAGCAGTCCCAGCGCTCACACCAGTGGCACATTCCCGGCCCGGCCCCCTCGCAGGGTTTGTGTGCGGTTTTAGCGACAATGGATGCGCTGTTAACCAGAGCGCCTGACTAAAAGGTTGAAGCCAACGCAGTCGGGGCAACAACAGGGAGGGGGGAAAAAAAGCCATTGATGTGACCGCCACCATGTTAGAGTGCAGACTGGGTTGAGACAGAGAGACGGAGAGGACAGAAAGAGCACCACTGTTTGTGGGTCTTGTCAACTTGGATTTGATGAGTTTGTCTTTGTTTTGCTCTCTCGGAGCAAACTGTGCAGCGTTTATCGGATAAAATGGGCTCAATCTGAGCTTATCTCCACGGCCACTGAACAGCTTTGTCACATTTCAAGATGCCCCGTCCTGATGGAGTACTTTTCTCACCCGCTCCTCCATTTTTTTTCCTCTTCTTCAAACAAATCAATACCCCCATAGTTTAGCCTTTCATAGGAAAGATTACAGAGAAATGGCTATTAAGGGCTTAGCCTCTATCACTTCTCCCATCTCAAAGCCACTTAAAGACTCTGGCACTCTTGGGTTGGGATCCGGGACCCGGTGCCCCGTCACACTGCGGGTGTAGTGAGAGAACCTGAGGATCGCACCGACTTGAGAGATGCGCTCCGTACTGAGCGTGCACGACCAACTTCACCTCAGGCAAAGAACTTTGATGGGACACATTCCTGGCCAATAAGAAGGGCAGACAAAAAAATAGACAAGGGCGAGAAAAGAAAAGAAATATGACAGAAATTGGCTTTTCACTGTTATTGAACTTTTTCACTGAGTCACCAGACACTTTTCATTCCGCTGAGATTCGCGGCTCCTTCAAAATGGCTTCCCTCTCTATCAGGCTGTGGGTGAGCATGTGACTGGAATGAGCAGTAGGTCGTCCGGCCTAAGCAACAGGGGGAATCAAAATAGCCACCACAATCAGCGCAAATATGAAAGGCAGGCCGCTGTGACTGCTGGCCTTTAAAAGGAAGCACCCCAGGTGACTGAAACAAACAGGCACCCTATGTACATAGTCACCGCCGTACGAGCACTAAAGAGCCACAGTAGCACTAATGCTAAATGTTGCCTGTGCCGCTCAGTCCTTGTGCTGAGTTTTATTTTATTTTTCCACCACACAGCAATAGTCTCTGAGAGTTACTCATGCATTGGCAGTGCATGCTGTTGCTCACACAATTAGCTGTCCGCAAAACGGCTACATCAGCTCTCATTTTCTTGCAAAGTGATGAGAGAGAACATGAACAGCATATAATTAGGGATGTTGGCATCGCTTCCATGTCTTCTAACTGTGTTTGTTCTATAGTCTTCTTTTTCACCAGCCTGAAAACCACAACGCTCATTTGAACAAAAAGAACAAGATTTGTGTTGTTTTGGAATAAATTGCTGTGGCTTATTTGCTCAGTATTTCTGGCACTTGTGATTGGAATAGTATTGTGCTCTCCCTCTCTTACTCTCTCACTCACTTACACACTTAATCCTCATGATTTAAAGTGCAGCAAATAGGTTCTTTCTCCCCCTTTTTCTCATTTTCTCACATAGAAAATGTGTTGTCAGAAATGAAGCATAAATGATCACCACCAGAAAGCAGTGAGGGGTAAAATGAAGCTACTGAACCACACTCATGGGCGGGATTAGCATGCAGTCAATCATTCACTGATATAGTCCAATGAGCACTCCTCAATCAATAAATGGCCTCGCTCCCTCCAGGTGAAAACTTTTAGGGCTACTACCTCCAGTGACCTCAGCACCCATTTAAACGACTAACCTCCTCTGAAACCAGCACTTTGAAAAGTAATGTGGGATTATTTATGCTCAAGAGAAGGTTCGAGTGTTCAAGGCACAGGCATCACCGAGCCTTAACCCTCACTCTTATTTTGAAATCGTAAGAAATGAATTCTCAGATATTTCAACAGGTCACCCCCTCCAGACATGTGCTGTCTGTTTTGTCTGTGAATGTGGAGCAGAACATAATGCTCTGACTGGATTCACCAGTTGCAGATGTGGCTCCATACGTGTTTTACAGCAGCCTTACAGCGACAAAAATAGATTTAATATCAATTAAAAAATGTGACCAGAATATTCTGGATTGGCTTGATGGACACATTTATTAGTGTACCATGTTGAAGTGAGGCATGGGTGAGGGGTACCTGTTACTTGCATTTAAATTGTGCCTTTGAATTCTGTTATCTTATCAAGTCTGATTGATTTGGTCAACAGTACCTTACATGGTATAACACAACACAAAGGCGGGGGGAGGTGTTGAAGTTGAAGATGTAAGGGAATACATTTAGCATTTTGGGAAGTATACTCATGTGTTTAAAGATACAGCCCTTGGCTGGTTAGCTTAGCTTAGCACAAAGATTGGAAATGGGCAAATAGTTAGTCAGACTCCATCGAAAGGAAACAACATCTTCCAATGAGAGCTTTAAAGGTTGATTAAGATATTTTATGATCTCTAACAAGATCTAATGAGTTAGTGATCCTCAGCCTTGAAAGCAACATTAGATGATAGACAGAAACCATTTGTTTTTATTTTAAACTAGTATTTGTCAGACAGCATTTGCTCAGAGTTGGACACATTTCTGCATTTTCTATTGGGATATTACTAAAAGCCAATTTGAGTGATGCACAAATCCCCCTGTAACATTGAAGGACAGACATTTTAAAAATGATCCCCCTGCATTCGGGACTGTATCTCCATTGAAATAACACTTTGGATAGCGACCTTTCTTGGTAATCACATGCTAATCAGCTCATTGTCTTTCCCGTCTTGTCATTGGCATTTTAGATATAGGAAAGTACACACATGGAAGGTTTCTGCAGATGTGTGAGATTTAAAGGCATGAATGTACCGACACTGTGACATGAATACAATAGCCGGCTGAAACCAAACCCCTGCTATGATTATTTCTACAATATTATTCTGACTTCCCAGCTGAAACCATACCATTTTGATCCAGCTCTCTCGGATGGCAATATAGAGCAAGTCTATGGAAAATTGCGCCCTAGAGCAGTACACCACACGAGTGTTATGGCACCCGCATTTAAGATTGGTGTTTGGGTGTGGGTGGGGGAGGGTTTTATGGGCAGTTTCACAGAGAAAGTGAAAGGATATCTTACTTTGGACAGTTTTTTTTTATTTTTTTGAGTGAGGGCGGTGTCACAGAGTGGTTGCAAGCTGAGCCAGGGTTATTGTGATCCATGATATTGCCAGATTTAACGCTACTTCCAGGATGCTTGGGTCACTGTTTTTTTTCTGGTGTTTTGCAATCCTGGCTCATCTCGACCTCTCAAGTGTGTTAGCGTGTGTGTACGTGATGGCGACAGCGAGCAAGAGTCGCTGTCTTACTTTTCATGACCTGGTGAGGTGACTTGGCTGCAAGTCTCCATGCACACGCACATAAATGCTGCAAATATCCAAACGTTTTCAAAGAGGTTGGTTAGCTCTTTCCATTCTTTCCTCTGTCTCTCTCTCTCTCTCTCTCTCTCTCACTCCATATCCCCCTCTCTGGCTGCCTGTGGCTCTCTCTGGCCGGGGGTAGCCAGGAACACGGGTGCTGTGATATGGACAGCTGGTCGCTCCATCTCTCAGGGCCCCAGAAGGTGTGAAATCTGGGATACCTTTCATAGCACATTACCCTCATTTTGGCAAAAAGAGAGAGGCAGCACAAAGCCAGGAGAGCAAAACAGAAGGGAGGCAGTTATTTATACTGGGGTGAAATCTTCTTTAAAGGACCCTGGATCATGGATCCTGTCATCGATAGTCCCTCATTGACTGGTTTTCTTAATTGATTGAGGGAACAGAGGGCTAATATTTGTCATTTTGACACGTCCATTATGGCAGTGGAGGCTTGTCCACTGGAGCTTCAGATGTGTCAATAGATGAGAATGAATTGCAAGTGATAGTGAGCTCTCAGCTGACAAGCATCTGAGGACCCAGTGTCTTGTAATAAATAGGGTCGTTTTGAAATACTAAAACTGTTAACTGCAAGTGCTGCTGAAGTTGTGTTTAAGATTGGCAAATAGCAGCTTTAATGGTTCTTTTAGCTGTACGGAGAAATAATATCAGCTGCGATCAGATTGTTTGCCACAGCTGGACATTAAAGTCAAAAACAGTCCCTCACCTCGTTTCTAAGATGAGAGAAAGGTGAAGTTATTTATTGGCCCACTGCCCTTTTGGAGGCTGGTTGGGAATGGCATTTGGTCAAATTCACTAAAAGCCCAGGTCATGTTCTATTTCAAATGCGCTTATTAAGACTATGTGCCAAATAACAAGTTCATTGGCTTTTATAGTTCTGTTGCTTTGACAAATATGGACACTGTAAGATGAAATAGCTGGTGTCGTTTTCTGAAAAAAAAACATGATAACATGATGATATCTTTTTTGTATGTATTCACGCTCCACTTTTCATAATGAAGGAATTTGCTTCCAGTGTTTTGCAAACTCAGATCAAATCCTTATTTCAACACGTTTGCCGCCGAAAGTGTCACCCTCCCCGCTGAGAGCGAGAAATATATAGTCTCATACGCCAGGGCCAGTGGAGAGGGGAAAGGCAATCCCATTGTGAGCAAATAGATGAAGATGACTTATTTCCACCCCCTTAGCCCTCAGAGCTCACTCATTACCAAAAAAAAATAAAAAATAGATATCAGAGACAACGTTGGTGGCAGAGAATGCCAAAAGGGGAAAGAAAAAAAGGACCAAAGTTTGCTGATGTGTGAAAGCAGATAAAGTCAGGAGTAACGTTGCAACTTTCTTTTATCTGATGGCGGACCTTTCTAAATGTATCGGGAGCCTCCTCGGCTCAACGGCCGTCTGGTTCGAGAGAAACTGCACAAAGATTCTCTCGTCGATACGGTCAGTCCTCATTCGATTAGCGCAGCCCTCATCCTCCTCCTGTATTTGGATTAGTGGCCCGAACAGAGCGGGTGTCGCACATGTACCGGGGCCCTTTGCGTGTTTCATCCTCAGCTTGTCAGTATGCGCGGGACAACGTGGATCAGTGTTTATTGAATCATTTTCCAAATAGGGGAAACGATAATTACAAGAAGTGGCGGCTCTGCACATTATGCAAGTGCTGTGCCATGACTTTGGAGCCAAACGGGCCTTCTTATTAAAGGCGGCTAGGCCAGCGAAGCTCCTAATCTATTTCCAGGATTTCCGAAGCTTCAGCAATCCAGGGATTAGACGTTTTCTCACAGATTTAGACCCCTCCCCTCCCCACCACCCCCACCTCTTCCTCCCCTCCACCCTTTCTGCTCAGCCCCCCCTCCCCGCCTTCTTTCTCGCTTGCTCTCTCACTCCCGTAGTGTTGGCGTCTGCAGTTTGTCAACTTGAACCGTTTCTATTCTAACACATTCACACACAGACACACACACACACACACACAAACTCAGAAATATCCTTTAAATATGGCACACACACTCTCACACGCCTGCCTCGGTTCGTGCGTGGAGTCATGTGGGCAAAAACGAATGTGGACTTTTGCGATAGCTGTATCAAAGTCACTGAAGGCTAACCTGCCTCCAGACACTGACACATGTCGTTGAACAATGTGCATGTATAGTCGGACATTGTATGCACGTTCACTGGGAGAAACTGCGGCCAATTTGCAGCGCTGACCTGCCGCACAGGCACCCACCACGATTTTTTTTTTTTTTGTTACCAACACATACAAACGAGCACAAACTGAGCGCTGTGTTTTGTTGACGAGTTGAAGTCTCAACGATGTCACTGCGCCCGGCCAAAAAATTAATCCTGCACATAAATTCCCAGCGCTTGTGTATGTTTTTAATAAAAACAATGTTTGAAGAAAGTCATACGAAAAAGTAGACACTGTTCCATCTTCAATACAACACCTGTATTGTTCAGCTGTACTGACACCTGAAATGAGTCACCAGAAAGGATTAGAGGCAGGAGAAACTCATCCTCTTAACAAAGGCCTTTAATAAGGGATAAAATGGACAGAAAAAGACACGTTTTCATATTTAACTGGCTTAGCGTGGATGCAGTCTTAAGTGGTTTTTGACGTCCTTTGTTTGTTTTTTTCAGTTTGAGCAATGTTGTGGAGAAATGACTCTCTGAGGTCTCTCTACATTGAAAGCGATAACGTCATCCTTGCTCTGAGATCAAAAGCTAAAAAATGTAAAAAAAAAAAGCCCGCTTTAATCTCAGAAATACGTCTGCAAGGATATAAAAACAATTCTTCACTGGCAAGGTTAGAAAACAAATGACTCAAAAGATTTATTTATTTAGAAAATTGTGAATGAATTTCATTATTATGTTTTCACACTTGCCTTTATATTCCTTTTTATGGCGATATTTTATCGGTCACCGAAGGGACCGTTTTGCTGACTAATCAACGGTGAAGAAAACTAAATAAAATGTTCCCCAAAAGCTGAAAGAAACATCATCTCACAGCAAGAACAACACTGCTGAGGACTACCATTTATGAGGCAGACAGCTGTACTCGGAGCACAGAGGTCAAACGAGAAGGGTCAGAGAATGTGAAACACGGGGGGACGACCGGCCTTGTGTTTGTTACTATGGCTGGATGGAGGTTTAGCACCGGTTGTAATCGGCTGCACTCAAGCTGTGGTCCGGATGTCACGGTGAGACAAGTGAGTATAAATACAAACAAAGACATAAATATGAGCACACGTGCTAACACACGGGCGCTCACATGCACGCAAATGTCTGACAAAGATAGATACATGTATGCACCTGCTGGTATGTGCCACAGGTTTGTCGGAGCTCATGTAAAACAATGCAAATCAGCGCGATTGCTGTCATACTCACACGCATGAATTGTCGCACCGTACACTTATCTTTACTCCCTTTCTCTCTTTTAATGGGATGCAGCCTCACCCACTCCTCCTGTCTTTTACTTCATCACTTTCCGTACTTCTTCTCCCGACGACATACGCGCACTAACGCGATTCGTCGACCGGCGCTCAGCAGGTCGAGATTTCCTTTTTCACTCTGGGGTTCTTGAGTCGCCGCTGTCAGCAGGGTCGCGGTGTTCAAAGCGCCCCCTCTCGCGCCTCACGGACAGGGGGAGGTGGGGTTGCGGGGACGGGCATTTCCATCAGCTTCTGCTCTCCAACTTAATTATGGAGCAGCAAACCACGCGGCTTCCCCGCCTGAATCACACACACAGCTTCCCAAAAAAAGGCCCAAACGAGAGATATGGTCCGCCGTAAAGGTTCTGCTTAAGTTGACATATTCATATTCCAGCCTGTGAAGAGGTTGAATGTTTCTAAATGGAGAAGGTACACAGTTTATTAAATGGGGAGTCGAGAACAAAAACGAAATGTTGAAAGAAGACGAGAAAATATGGAAATTGGTGGAAAACGGGAAATTGAGCTGCAGCTGTAAGCCTTTGGGGTGATAAGCTTATCTTGGCTTGAACCATTTTAATTTAACAGTTCAAGCAAACAAAAAGAACATTTGATAAAATATTGCAGAGGTAGGCTGACCACTTAAAAGAGGAGGCTTTGGCGCAGTCAGACTTCATATAACAAGCTGCTCAGGGGATGCAAACTGAATGTGACCAGATGAGACAGTTATACACACTCTGCCCCTATGCAGAGTCAAACCCCCTGCACGGCGCTCAGGTGGGACGTGGCCTCGGACGAGACATGTCACGACTCGCCTGATGGGATCCACGGAGCGGAATAACCAGGTCCGACAAACAGTCCCCCACCTCCGCCTGCCAGTTTTTCCTGTTCCCCCCTCTGTTCTCTCTGAGCAGCCCAGACCTGACCAGCCATGGGACGCTGGGGAGGGACCGGGAAGGGAGGGGGAAGTTTGGATTAGACCTGATCCCTTCAGCTTTTAGCACGAGCTGGAGGAAGGCTGGAAAAAGAGGCATTCTATCAGCGAATTAAACTAAGATTCATCCAGGGCTTATGTGATTAAAAGGGGAAGAGGACAGCATCAATTAACAAAATCCCTCCCCAACATTTTCGCCAATATTTGTTTGAGGACGTGCTGTCTGCGATGTAAGCCCCTTTTGATGCCATGCACAAATATTTGGAGTTTATTTCACTGGGGCCGCTCATAGAAAATGAGCCCGTGGCTTTTAATGGGCATGGGAATTTAAAAGAACACATTACTTGTGCATGTTGAGAAACTGACATGTTTGCGCCTAGATTATACCGACTAGAAATAGCAACAAAACAGACATATTGTGTCACTAAACTAGATAATGCTATTCTGCTATCTGAGTAACATTCATAAATCCATCTGTAGCATTTGCTTCAAAAGAGAATCCGGGCTTATTTTCTTTAGGACACAGGTTAACTCAGAGGACCTTGTCTTTGTGTGTCACCTCAATATGACCCCTGCTGAAATGTCACAGCGAGCGGGCTGAGCCATCACAGAGAAAGGATTTTACAACACCTTTGTGTACAGTGTGTCACCATCTCATTAGCCCTACAATATGGTGATCTGACATCCCCGAGGGCTCTCGCTGCTCCCCGAGACGTTTGTAATCTCGGCTGACACCGCTCCCCCATTCATTGTTTCTGGCGCCATTGTTCAGCCGCCACATCATCGACTAGATAAACCACGGACATGTCGGTTACAATTGGCTCCCCCTGATTAGCTGAGCCGACAAACACACAAATAATAACCGCGCCTGCACGCAAGCATTAATAAAAGCACACTCGGCAGCCTCATGCAAACAAGTGGCAGCTCATAACCGTGGCCTTATTGCTGTACAAGTGCATCCTTAAAAGTTGCTTCTTCGACTATTAAGCCTAATTAATGGGCCTGGTGTGGAGGGGCGATAACCGCTAAACAGCGATTATCGGCCAGCATGACACTCAATAAAGAGCCACTCTGCACACAAAAGCCTTGGCTGCGCTCAATGGCTAGTGGCAGAGAGGAAAAACGGGAAGAAGACAGGACAGAGGGGGTGGATGAGCGAGGAGGAGCGGTAAAGGAAGGAGTTAAAAAATGAGTGATGGAGGCAGACAGTTGTAAAAACAGATGGGGTTGAAGTGATGCCGGAAAGGGAGGAGAGGAGGGGAATAAGCAGGGGCTGAAAAGAGAAAGGGGTTCTTTATCCCTGATCCCCAGAGTGTGGACCAGAGTGTGAGCAGCCAGATCAGAGGGCTCCACCAGCCATCAGGGGGTTCACGCTAGTGTGGCTGCAAAGCACAGCCTTCTAAGACACACGGAAGTGGCCCCTGGGCACATGCTGGAAATAAGATGTTACAAACAGGTTTTGGGTATGGCTGTGAAAGCCCCGAGCTTCAGCCAGCGACGACTTTGTCAATCTATCTTGCTCGCTGACACGCCCCAGCTTCTGTTTCTTCCACTGTGTATTAAAGCGCAGACAGTTTCTGTTTAATGGTTCTGTTTTTTGTATCTCGTTTTGTGTCCGGTGCACACACTCTCACCTTGTAACTGGGCTACATTTTCAGAGCCAAATCCCGACACGACTGCAGCGATTCCAAATTCTTTTGGGTTCGATCAGTCTGTCCGTTTGTTGCGGCAGATGAGCTGTCAATATTGTCTGTTTTTAGTAGCGCCCGCGTGAAGGTCTTTGCCATGACTGAGGTGGATAGATGCAGTAACAAGAAATAAAACAGAACCACAGTGAGAATTTTCATAGTTGCTGAATTAGTTATTCCTCTGCTGTCACGGACCATCTGATCCATTCTGTTTAATTCAAAAAGCATTAAACAGGCCTCTTTTAATATTAATAATGCTTGTTGCACAGCATTATATTACTGACTGAGGCCACACAACACCACTTTAACAATTAACAGATATAAAAATTCTTGCATTGATTGGCTCCATTTATGACAGATTAGCATGGATTATTCAAAGACATTAAGATCAAAAACGGTGCGTCGGAAAAGTGCAAGCTGTTGTGCTGGTTGGGGGTTGTTTTTACAGGTACTGCTGAGAAGATTAAATATGATCAGGGACGTCCAAAGTAATGCCACAGTTAAAAGCTTGGCCAACTTCATTGTTTTTAGAAGACAACCCTCCATTTTCTTGTCAAAGCCCCTTGCGTTGGCATCCTTGTGCAGACGCAACTCAGCGTTAAGAGGCCACTGCGCTATTATATCTATTTAAAGTCCGTATTATTATTCTATGTCCATTACTTCACTGACTTTAAGTTTGCGTCATATGTAATTAAAATAACAGCAAACTTCTTTACCTTTGTTTAAAGACAACTTTGTTAGCAGATTATAAGTACGGGAATATGTCCTTTGTCACTAGAACATCTTGCTGCCATTATCTGTTTCGTGTGTCCTCTGCAGTTGCATCAAATTTGCAGAAACGATGTGACTGCTCAGGTACGACACCATTAAAGGGAAAACACATCTGATCTATTTCTATAGTGCAGACATGGTCACTCATAGGCGCCAAATGAAAGTCTGTTGTTCTGTCATTTGTAGTCACTTCACAAGTCTCCGCGGATGGTCTCCTGCTTGTTTTTCGGAGATGTGGGAGTTGCTGTCAGTTCATTGATGTCAAAGAAGTGGCATCGCCGTTCTAAAGTAATGACGGGCAGATGCCGTTCTCAGCGCAGTGGCAATGGCTGCTCATTACCAAGGATGTTCCTGAGAGCATGAAAAAACAAGAGCCTTGTGGTTTATCTTTAACTGCAACAACATAAATACATAATGGATCATGTTTTCTGAATGTCACTGTGTGTATGGAGTAGATCTTGACCGTATGTACTGCTTGCGAACTGATTCTTGCAGTGGAATTTGTTTCGGGTAGAGTAAGAAGTCAGCTGATAACTCACATGTCGCTGTTTACTGCTCCTAGTCTGTTTAACCTGTACATTATTCTGAAAATACTCTCCAAAGCAGACATATTTAGAAATGCCAGTCTTGCATGGTGGTGTGGATTGGGGGGGGGGACTGAGCTTTTTTCTTTTTTTTTTTTTTAAACACTGATCTATAATTGTGATGTGGTCTAGTGTAAAGCTGCTCACTTACAAGATATCAACACCTTTCTATTGTCTCGGCTCCCCAGGATGAGCCAGTCGTAAATAATTTTTTTTCAACAAATATTAAATCTACACACATTTCAGCAGAGGCTGTCGTATGTATGTATGTGTGTGAAAACTAAGGACAGGGGTGACACCTTTGAGGGCAATGGGTGACACTACAAAAGAGCTTGATAATAGGTGCTAATTTGCATATGAGGGGTCATTAGGGGAAGAGGAGGTTCATTCCTACCAGGATGTCACACTCCATCAACAAGCTGTGGTGTCGCCTGGCCAAGACATTCACTTTCCACAGGAGCGTCATCCTGTGAAGGTGTTTTCTTGGGACATATGGACTTTTCATCACCTTCATTCCTTCTGCTTTTGGGTAGTTCTCCACAGCTCAGCGTGAGACCACCCTGAAATCTGATCCAAGAAGGAAGGAACTGTTGAGGTGCACTGTTTCTTTTTATGTCCCTCTAATTTAATAAGCAGGGCAGAGACATGCAGGGGTTTACTCGCTGCGTGTGCCTGTGTGTGTGCGGGTTCCACCATATTTTCAACGGCTGAACCCACACACACCCGAACATGCGACCACATTTGATCAGTGAACTGAGAGGGGTGATAGAGATTATTATGAATGAAAGACAGTGTGTTCTTTCAAGTCAAGAAAAGCTAGCCTATAATGCTAACCAAATAGAGCCATGACAAAAAGACTTAATCTATTATTTAAAAAGAACATCCAGCTGACATTTTCCCGTTATGGGTCTTTGAGTGCGAGTGCTTCAGGGGCATGTGTGCGTGAGAGGGACTATTTTCTGGTGGGGTGTGGGGGGGTTGTCGGGGTGATGTGAACAAGCCCAATGCCTCGTAGCCCCTGGAATCATTTCCCTGTTTGCGATTACATGCTCATCACAGTCCAAAGCGGCGCTAACTTGCACGTGATGTGCTCTTTGACTCCGGATGGCCAGTTCGGCAGATACCTCCAGCCTTGCCGCGCCACGCGAAGCCGGTTTCCCCGGGCTTCATATTTATTATCCCTGATGTGTGTGAGCTGGCGTGCGGCACAGGCAGCCGAGCGAGAGCGCAGGGGATGCAAACCATGCTTGACGTGGCCATCTCATGTGGAAGGCGAGAGTAAATAAGATTCCAGCAGGGAGGAAAATGCACAATCATTGCCTGGGAACTGGGGCCTCCCATCATGAGATTCATGCAAACCTAAGCAGGCTCCTGTTTAGACTCTTGACTGAGGCCGAGTTAAAGTCCTCACCCAGTTAACCATTCTTTTAGTGGTTAAGGATTGACTCAAGGAACGCGCCTGGTCTCCTGCAGCGGCTAGCTCAGGCTAGACGTACGTTCATTAGCTTCCACCACCGCAGGTTGTGCCTGAGAAATCCACCACTTTCCTCCCCCTCCATTTCTAAATGTCAATCTCCACGATATCCTCCCCGTACAGAAATGCTGCCCTTCAGCATGACTGAATTCTCTCAGGGAGATATGTGAAAAGACACAAGGAAATTCACTGCTATCAATAGAAAAGTGTCCTGTGTTATTACAACACTGTGTGCACTCAAGTACAGGCTATAACTTAATCTTCGTGAGGAAATGGCGTTTGGGGCCTGGGAAAGAAAGGTAATTTGCAAGTCAGAATGGTTGCTTTAATAGGGGGACTTGAAACGAGGTTACTTGATATCGAACAAGTCTAAAAATCTGGTTTCCCAGCTATCCTGTATGAAGACCACGCATGACTTAAAATAGCCAACAGAAGGGCCAATCATAATACTTTATTTTGAGAATGTAATTTTCTCATGCCTTGCCAGTAATTAACCTCCACACAATAAGGTATTGGAAGCACCACAGACACAATTCCAGCCCCACAGTTTGTTTAAAAGACCAGGCTATATGATAGGCTGTGTGTGACAGGGGAATGGAGGAAGAAGGAAAAAAGGAGCCAAGATTCGACTTTATCTTCTGCAGGGAGCCTTTTCTTTTGCATTCTCTGCCTGGTTTTATTCAAAACTGCTGTTTCTTCACTTCTGCTGAATTGGGTTTTGTTCCTGGCTAATTCCAGCCCGTCTCAGTCCAGGGCTCGTGGGAACTGCCGCGATCGCTTACAATCACTTCAGTCAAACACCTGGGAGATAATTGACTGGGCTTCGGTCAAACTTGTTTTTTTTCACCCTCTCTCTCTCCCTCTCTCTCTTTCCCTGAGTCCTCACAATGGAGACAAAGAGCATAGACACACAAAAAAAGATCAGAATCACTAAATCCATTCCCAGACAAGGCACTGTATAGATGGTCCGAGAGCCAAATTGCCTTGCCCCAGTCTGGGCCAAATGAATGTGAAAATGGTTGAGGAACTGTTGTGGTTTGAGCTTGGCAGTCCCCAAGGAGATGTAGTGTTGGAGAACATAACAGTGAAAAACACATAGACAAATGTATTATCTTTTTTTAAGCCTCAACAAATGCGTCCAGACCTCAATTCCCAAACACGGAACCTGTAACAGAGCAGAACTGTGGACAATAATTTGTCATTTGTGCAAAATTTTGCTCCCCAGTGGGGTGATGTCACAGTTGACTGAGATGCAAGAACATTTAAGGTTTGCACTTTATGTAACCCACTGTGGCCCAGTAGGTGCTGGTCAATTTATGTTGGTGGGCTTATAGATGCATTTGTATCTGTCCAACGCAAGATTCAAACTCCTTTCAAATGGGGTTGTTTTTGTTTTTTGCACATGAGATGTTAAACTGGGACTGAAGCTGAAGCACCGAAAGAAGTCACAGTGTCTATACAAGCGCTGGAAACCATTGGAAAGTTTGCTTTCAAGCTCTATGGACAGTTAAATAGTCTGTTTTTATATAAGGACTGAAAGCAGATGAACTGCCAGTTGACGTCTCAGCCGCGAAAGCAGTTGAAATGTCAGATGATAACACATTGGAGCCTGTTTAACCGTCAGCAGTATCTCCAAGAATGTCTATAACATTGGTGCTGGTCGACCACTTCAATTATCCCAGAGCACTGTCACGGTGACTGCCCCCAGATTTGATGGCACGCATTTCTATTCAAGAAAGAAGGGGAACTAACTAATCATTTTTGAATTAGTGCATGGCAGCAGCAGGAGCAGCCATTAAAATCACACTGCTATTAGTCATTATACAGTATTTAGACTTTACTGTTTCCCTGTTAAACGTAATCATGTCCCGGTCTCATTATCCACGGGAAATATTTGTTATGAAACAATTCTGCAGCGTGTTCTTATCAGTGAATGCAACTTAGTGAATTCATGTTATTGACTCGCTAATCTTATTCAAGGTCACGATCCACTATAAATAAAATCCATAAAAAGGAACCTTGTAAACAACAGTTGACTGAGTTGACTTCTTATCTCCTACTTGGCAGCGCAGTAGTTCTCATACATATAGAAAGTGATTTATCTTCCATACCATGTGGCCACCACCTGATGAGAAATCACTTTTTTTTTTTCATTTTTTGCATGGAGGTGGTTATATCCTTGGCCTATTTACTCTAGCTGCCTCTGGGGCAGAGGGTAAATTGAGGGTAATTATTATTAGGGTATGGAAATGTTGACAGCTTTACATGGGCGAGTCTGCCTCACTCACAAGACCACACAGTGACACAGTAAGTCACACCTGTTTATGTGGGAGGCTCTCCAGCATACACTTAAGTCTCCAGAGTGATTTCACTTTTTATTTTTTGGAGGGAGGGGGGGTATGTGTCCTCCTGATACATCTGTTCCGTCTCATCTTTCGACTATAATGCTACTGTATGGACGACGTATCCTTTCATTATGAGCGTGGCCTCATTATCCATTTATGTGGCTAATGTCGTTATCCCTTGTGGCTCGGCATGCACATGAAAAACTGATTGCTCACAACTAAGTCTGGTACGACCACTGTTAGAAGCTACAACAACGCTTTGCCGGTATCGATCCTCGCCCCTCCTCCCTTCACTGCTGCTTAGTAATGGACTCCCATTGAAACCCAAAACCTTACCTTTGCCATAGATATTGTTGAGAGATTCTTTAGACAATGGCACAAATCCAGGAGCATTTATATGTCTATGCCAGCTTTAGATCCCAGAAGAAGGAAAAAAAAAAAACGTTGTTGCTATGGGATGGGACGATGTGAGCTATTCTGTCCATCCCTTTGAGCGATCATCAAAGTCTTTAAGAGTCTGCTCATGTGATCTCTCCACGTTGTAACCTACTCGGGTTGCAGTTGAAAGCATGCTTCGATGGCTTGCATCTTAGCACTTCTCCTTGAACCTCCGGGTCTAAGAAGTTCGTACAGCAGTTGTAATGATGTCACGACAGAGGTTGTTATTGGCTGTTCCCCACCCTGTATTGCATCAACACGCACGTGCCTTACATAATACAACAAAAATAGCCTAAGAAAATCCATTGTATGTGACATGTTAAATGATTTAAAGATATTATGACAGTGGCTTTTGTATTATGCTCGGTGAAAGACAGTTTCCACTATGATTTCCTTGTACCTAATTTCTATTCTTTATCGCAATGAATGATGTCTTGAAATAAGATTTGATACCTCGCAGATGATTATCTACAACACTGTAGACAGAACATTTACAGATTTTCTTTCCATTATCAGGCAGGAGCCAGATTAAATCATGTCATCTCCCAGTTCCATATCTATCTTACTGCTATAGACGACATCCGGGCTGTTCTCGTATATGGCTTTGGCTGCTGGAGGATTTTTTTTCGCATTTCTGGCCCATTACGCTTGGCTGGGTCTTGATGAAGCCAAAAGTACCTGCTTTAATTGCTGTGTTTTATAGACTGTACACAAGGCTACCCTCGCTAAATACAGCATGCTTAGATTAATGGGAGCGTTCAGCGTTAGTGCATTTTTAATGAGGACTGGAGGCTGCCAGACTACTTTTCTATATGATGAGGCACACTTTCCCCTTCGTTTGTGACACTGGCACGATACGTTGTGGCGCCCCAGTGCCCGCCAGCTGGTATCCAGTGTGAAGCCAGGAGAAAAGCTGGTGTGCCTTGTAAAGTACATCCCACCCAGCTATGACAAGCAAACAAACAAGGCTCTCTGTTTGGTGCATTTTCTTTTTTTTTTTTTTTAAGGAAAGCAGTGCAGCTTGAAATGCACTGTCTGAGAAGCAAATACCCACATTCGCCGACACACCCGCCCACACTTATATATACACGCATAGAGAGCAAGCGATGCGCACATGGACGGTTTTGGTGTTTTTCCACGTTCACACACAAGAGTGCACCTGTTGTCGCTATAAACACCCTCCCACCCACACACACACACACAGAGACTCACACACACACAAATACGCACACACATACAGAGCTTATCAAAGAAAAACAAGAGTTTACAGCCTGATATGTTACAGGATACAGGGTGTGACCCTGATTTACATTTCTATGTGGAGTGCAATGGAGTACAGAGAGTAGAAATGGCAGTCAGCAGAGAAGATAACCCCAAACATTCACTCTAAATTTATGCCAGGATCCTATTCCCTCTCACTGAATTAATGCTTTAATCTCTCCCTCTTTGTTGCATGTGTACTTGGGCTCAGGGTGTGTGTGTGTTTGTGTGTGTGTGTGTTGGGCGTAGGGAGGTTGGGGGTGGGGGATTATATTTCTCGGCAGCCACTGTTTTAGTAGTTCTTTTTGGACTGAGAGAATTTACCAGCGGAGTCCGGAGCCTGAGAAATTGCACCTTTTGCCATTTCAGTCTTTCCTCTATTCAAAGTCACACCAGTAGTCCCCATCAGTTCTGCTGTCTTTGCATTTCTCCTCCACAAAGAAATAGCTGGTATTCTTTAATGGAAGATTACCTTCAAATACAAGCTTAAAAGATTATGCGCTTTCATATATGTCTTTGAGGTCCATTATTCGATGTCATTTCTTGAACATTCAGTCCTCTCCCTCACTTTCCCCCCATCTCTCTCCCTCTTTTGGTTGTTCTCTCATTTATCCGTGTATCTTTAATTCGCCGCTTTATCCATTCAAATAATACTCACCTGGCCGTATCGTGTGCTGAAACTTTCTCCTTTTTCTTAATTTCTTTCCCGCCAGACACCTATGTCAAATGTGTCACTTGACGCGCCGCATCTTTGATCCCGCGGCTCACTCTGCATGCAGTTCCACCAACATGTCAGCTGACAGGCCGTATTCATAATTTATTCCTTTCTAAAATGAAAAATCAAACGTATGCTGGGGAATATTCATTTTTTCCCACCGCCGTCCTGCCACCCGACTTATTGCTTTTTGAATTATTTTGACTATTGGTAATGATGTCCTGTGTTGGTAGGCCATTACAGGAGAGGAACTTAATTCGCCCATTGTTAATTAATTGCTTCATTCTTAGCGGGAGTAATAAAAATGCTATTAAGTAAAATACCTCTATCATTAACCTAACTTTGTTAATATGGGTATCAGTGGGGCTCAATAAACAAAAGCTGTAGTGCCTACTGCCACACAGGGGTAATTAAAAATGCACTGTCATTAATTATATTGGATGGAAGATTGTCCAATGAGTTGGAGTCTTCTTGAGTATTCCCTTCCCAGGCAAGAGCTCCATCAGGCGCTCGGTGAGTTTTCATCAGGTCTGGACATCCTGCTGTTTATCCGCAGTGTCGTAACATCTAAACCAAATGTATCCGGCAGTTGCACAAATTAAGTACTTTCTGTACTTTCAGGCTTATTTTTAACGCAATTTGACGCAATAACGCATTTGCTTTTATGCTTATACAACCCACATTTGGATTCTTTACGATTGAGTCATAATGTGGCATCACACACAACTCATCTGAAATACTAGCAGATGAAAGAGCAGGATTATTCCAAGTGCTATAAAATTTGTTTGGTCAAGAAGCCATAAAACAATTGTGATCTCTGCATGTTTAAACAGACAAGTTTGCACCATAAAACCCGGAGATAACGCAACACCTTTGCCGGACTTTAGTGGAAGTTTTCTGGTGGATCGGGTACTTTTCCTCAGAGGCACGACACACACATCTTGGGCAGGAACAGCAGAGGAATGAGCGGCTCTTGTCGTTTGAGTTCACTGAGTCATGAAGAGATAAATTCAGAGAAACGGTGAAAAAACATCTTCATCAGTGGAAATTCCACAGGTCACAGAATGTATTGACATTTATTACGTGTATACTATCAAACAAAACTCACAAGTGATGTCCTAAACCATGAACAACAATAATGATTCTGGGAAGCTGCGCTGAATGCATAAGGAAGGTCAGCTTCATGTTTCTAAAGCCTGCCTAAAGACTTCCTTTGAGTCTCTGCAAACATACCAAAAACCGAATTGCCGGAAGAACTTCTGTGTTGCATCAGTAAATTGAGAAGTGGGTGAGCAATGTTGTCAGTGAAGATATTAGCTTTGGAGATATTCTCATTTATCTGTTCACGCGACAGCTATGACAGCAATCACTCGCAGCAGGAACAGGCCTTGAGATTAACATTGCCAGCTTTATGTATCTCAGAGCTTGTTGTTTTCTTCCTCTTCACTATCTCCGTCACCCCCCCACCCTTTTTTTTCTCCCCCCTCACTACTTTTTGTGTTTCCTCCCCGTCTCCATCTTGTCACATTTCTGAAAAACTGGCGGCACAGGCGTGAAATTGATGTGATGAAAAACAACTGGGATATCTCTATGAGCCATTTGCTTTTGCCGTCATGGCCGCCCTCTCTCCCCCCAGCGTGGTTCCCGGCTTTCTGTCGTGATTGGGGGGCGTGCCGCAAATTAGCCAGCAGCTATCAGAGGTTACCAGCCGAGTGCATCGCTGACCTCACTCCCCGCCAAGCTCGCCCCTCCCGGAAACCAGCTCCACGCTCAGCTTCGGCTCACACCCCCATTTCATCGGCGGCGGCGGCGGCCTGTGTTAGGTTTGTTCGGTGTGTTTGAAATTCTCTCAGAAACATGTATGATCCATAATAATCATTTCCTTTGGCACGTCTTTAATATTCCTGAGTTGAATTGAATTTCCAGAGAGGAGGCATACCTAATGTCACTTCTTAAGTTAATGTAATTCAAAATTGCATTTACACTGATAAATGGCCGCGGATACTCCTAAGTAAGGATGAAATAATAATGAATAGGTCTGCGTCGAGGCTGCGTTTCGTAAGAGCTGAGATGGAGCATCATCCCAAAGCCTGGTGCTGAATTTCTTTTTTTTACTACTCACTTCCCTAACAACTGAGGAAATATAAGGTGCAAGGGCAAATAAGAAAACTCTCCCCTCAGTTATGTTCATCCTAACATCTCCCACATGAGCCATGAAATCGGGCTCTGACTTATCCCGGAGCCTCGCATTTACAAGGAGAGATAAGGGCAGTTCAGACCCATTGTTGCGGCCGGCGTGACCCTAAACACGAGAGGGCATCTTGGCCATCTCCCATTGTGTGCCGCTACAGTATATATTGAGCCGCATAAACCCATCCTTTTGTGTGAAGTGAAAAGAGAGGGGCCTCTTAATTAAGCAAGCGAGAATGTAAGTGACTTCCTATGTGCATAAATGAATACGCAAGAAAGTAACTGTGTCATCCCGGATGTGGATAAATGAATAAGTTGCTGAATGCAAGCGGCAGTAAGTGGGTTAGCATGTAAATAAATGAATAAGTTAGCAAATTAGTGTTTAAGTGTGTTAGCATGTAAATAAATGAATAAGCGAGTGAATTACAATGCGAGGGAGTTTGCGGGGTGAATAAAGACGTTAAGGAAGCGAGAGTGTCCGCAGTGCAAAGGAAGTTATCTCTGTCAAAAGAAGGAGGAGGGGAAAAAAAAGCCTTTGAGGACACAGTTGTTCGAGCACCGCTTTTTTTTTGCGGGGCGGCACGGCGAGTACATCTGGCTCGTGCATGTCATATTTCCTCATGTACAGATGACATGCCAATTACTCCTTAATTACACGCGTCATCTGGACCAAAGTGCCCAGTGCCAGTGCTGATTAATCCTGTTTATTGTGGCGGCGGTGACAGTCCTGGTGGACACAGAGCACCACACAACGCACAAGGGATTATGAGAGGGACTTGGGAGAAGGCAGCGGGGACAGGACAGCTGGGGCAAGAGTTGACTGATTGAATGACCGTCTGACAGTTAATCTTGCTCTTGATTTCCACCACTGATGATCAGATGTCATCAAAAGTGGATGGAAATTGTTTTATTTCCAGAAAGTGGAAATGGCTTGAGGCATAACATTTGACTGGGAAAAAAAAAAAAAGCTTTAGTCGCCAAAAACACTGCCTACTCACGAGGAAAAGCCAACATTATTGCTCAGCACAATCTGCAATATGCTTACACACACACTCGTGTTGATGGACGACTGCCAAGTCATTTGAATATCATGTCCATTTAAAATCACGATTTTACACACATCAAAACCAATTACTTTCTGTCATCTTCACGTCCGCGTCTCATCATATCTCCCGATTTAATACTGCTAACAAGGGGTGCACTTGCAACACAGTTTTATTTCCAAAACGTGATAGTCACGAGGGGGCAATGAGGTCATGTTAGCCTCGAAAGAGTCTGCGTGTGAAAATCTAGACCTTCCTGTAAATAAATACGGAGCACATGTGAGCCAGATACCCATCGTAAGCAGGGAGATCTCAGACCGTGACCGGAATATGCGGGGGAGGGGAGGGTGGTAACTATATGATTAACACCGAGATAGTGGACGCGGTAGGACCGGAGGAGGGAGGGACAGCCGGGACCGGGGTCAGCTCCAGCGAAGGGGACGGAGAGGCGGTTTATCTTCAGATGAGTGATGGAGCGGCCTCGGAGCACGGCGAGGTGGTTGCTATCCTCCCATCGGTCTGACCCTTTGTCTAAGCCCACACTTCCTGTCCCCCAATCACTCCTCCTTGTACTTAGCTTCCATCTTCCTTCCCCTCCTTCCATATCCTCCTCTAATTCATGCCCCGTCTTTGTCCAAATCTTTCTATCACTCAGAGCGGCTCACTCCCTCTCGCTTTTGTTGCTCCCTGTCACACTCTCTTTCACCATTAGCTCCATCTCCATCCATCTGCTCCTTTTGTCTCTTTGCTCTTTTTCACTAGCATGCCTTGGCAAAAATGGGTATTGACTGTGCCTTCTCTTTCCTCTCATCCCTGCTCCGCTTTCCTTTTTTCTTTTCCTTTTTTTTCTTTCTCCTTTTTTTTTCCCATCACTGTGTACTCCAGCAGTACATGCTCCTTTTAGGAGGTGATGTGAAGAGTAGTAGAAATGCACCCTGTAAGGGGAAAAAAAAGGTGATGATACAATCAGTTTTATTGTGCCGTAAGGATTTTTTCAGGCTTGTGGTTATACACCCCATATGCAGGCTGTATGAAAGAATTGCAATTCGCATGCATTTTTTTTCCCTCTCGCTCTCTCTCATTCCCCTTTTCCTTCTCTTTTCATTGCTCAAAATAATTAGACTGCAGTCTGGACTCAGGGGTGTAACGTTTCTGCTCACGTTTCCATGATACAAGAGTAAAAAAAAAAAAAAAAAAAAGAAAGAAAAAAAAAACTGGTTGTGCTGCTCCAGAAATTTCTACCTGTGTGTCACCCCCCCTCCCACCTCCACCCCTCCACCCCTCCTCTTTTCCCTGATGCTGTTTTAACGTGGAGTTCCACAAGGCACGGTGCACTTCAGCTGACCTAATTCCTCCCTGGCGCTCTTCCAGTGCTAAGAGTACATAAGGACTGCGCTGTCAAGGTATCCAGCCCTGCCTCTCTATTATTTCAGAAATCAAGCAACATCTGTTGTGCTCTGGGCCCTCCTCGTGACTCACAGGAGGTTTTTGCAGTTTGCAGAAAGATGCACCTAAATTCGCCTGTAGCACAGTGATGAGATCTCATTAATGTATTTTTCACATTCCAGAGTTCATTTCGACTCCTGCTGCCGGTTTCGTGTTTTTTAGTCAAAACATGAATTCTGTTGGAGGCATTTAAAAGCGGTCCACAATCCAAACATGGTAGAATAAGTATAAGGATGTCGGGAGAGAGGTAATTCCTTTAAAGCTTGGATATTACCGAGGTTACACTGATGCAAACATCATTGCTTTTGCAGGCCATGACTTGTGACTCACAAAGTTTAAGGTTTATTATAAACTTCAAAAAGTGCCTTACTGGATATTCAGCATGACAACAAGCTCTATTTTCATGTGCCCTTTCAGTAGAGAAAGATTTTACTGCATCTCCTCCACACAAGCGCATCTCATTTCCTCTAGTTACATTGCCGGGCATGTGGCATCTGTTGGAATTTTACAGCAATTTCAAAGTTTGGGTTTGTAGCGTTTTAAGCACAGGCAGCGCGCGAGTCTTGTTTATGTATGTGTGTGTTTGCAACCCAAAACCCTCATGGTCCATAAATTTTAATATTCCTTGTGAGTGCTATACCCAAGCAAAACACAAAGTGCCTCGCAAGTCCCTGCCCAGAGCGCTAGTTTAGCGCAGTTCTCCACCAAGACGCGTTACACACCAGGCCTGTGCTCACAGCTCAGCCTCTCTCTGCCGCCACTTTCCACATGCATCTTGCATGACTCACTGGTGATTTTAAACAAGCCCAATAACAGCCCTACAACACGCAGCTCCGACGGGAGACTCCGACTCGCATCACCATGTGACCGTGATATTATTCATCTGCGGCAGGGGTTGCGGGGAGGCGCCGCCGCCGCTTTTCCCCGTCTCCTCCAAAACAGAGCTGGAGCAGAGAAGGGGAGCGGTGGAGCCGTCCTGTGCTGCGCCCCAGGCTCCTTTTTGTGTTTACCTGCCCCTGCATGGGACTGATGCTATTTTCAGTTCCAAGGCTCAGCCATGGCTAACTGGGCCTAGCCTCTTCATGCCATTTGCCTTAATAATGTGGGCTGGACTCTCTGCGGGGAAAGTAGCCGCCATCCTGAGAGTGGCTAAATGACACAGTGGAGTTCATTGATGGAAAGGATTACACGCCTGCACGCAGGGCGGCAAGGCGACGGGTTCTCTGAAGGGCACTACAAAGAGAGGCGATGTAAAATCTTCACAGGGGGAGAATGCACAAACTTACTGTATGTCAGAGGGCGAGTGTTGGCATAATTTGTGGCGTCACACTGTTTATCTTGTTGTCTACAATGCATGATTTAGCAGCCGATGGAGGTCAAGTGAATGTATGGACCTTGTGAAAAATCTCTCTGTCACACTGAAAAGTAAGAGATACAAATGATAGGAGTGCTAAAATATTATTTTATATGGGATATTACAAGTATGTAAACCAGTTTTATCATGCTGCAAAAAGCCCTGTATGATCATTTGACATCACACTGGTGTCAAATTGTATTTGCGCTGTGTATCCATTTACATTTCCTGTAGCCAGTTTTGTGTAGCATTACATCCCGTGTTATTGTAGAGCATTTGACTATTGTGAAATGTGACCGCTTCCTCCACTGCCCCCTAATAAGGAGAAAACAATATGACTTGTCAGGGCGAAAAAAAATCACCCAAGCACCAAAGATTTGAAAGCACATCAAATGACAAGCGGGAGAACAAAGCAGACGCTGTCTTTTTTTAACAGTCTTGAGCAATAAACGGATAGATGTAGCACTCTGTTTTACCTCTGCCCTCAATTATTTCGTATGAATCCAGCCACCATGTATTAAAATGGCCAGATGCTAGGATGGATTCTGTTGGGAGCAATGACATGCAACAAAGTGATATGAATCATCCCCCCACACTGTGCAGCAGCACACTCTCAGAGGGCCGCTGACACAATTTATGGAAAAAGGAAAACAAGATGCAGCCACTTGAGTATGGATGGACTGTCAAGAATGACACTGTTAAAAAAAAAAAAAAAAGACAGTCAGGCTGTATTAGATTTAAACACATAACCATAATTTCCACGACAGGATCGACACACACGCGGCTCTTTTGCAAAAATGTTAGTGTCGGCTCAAACAGAGACCAGAAATGCAACTGGAAGACTCCGTACCATGAGTCAGGCCACGTTGAATATTCAAACAAAGATAATTATCTGTGGATTAGCCCCATTTTGGCTTTGAGAGCTCCACTTGTCGGCTGACTCTTAGGGAGAAATTGTTTAATCATTAAGACCCCTTTTGCTTTCTGAGAACTGCCAGCAGCACAGCCCTGATTCAACGAAGTCTGATTGTAGTTTGTCGGCACGCGTGTCACAGGAAAGTTGTCACATTGCATTATTTTTGTTATTTTTGTTAGCCACTCAGCAATTAACCAAACAGTCACTTTTGATTAATTTCGCTTTTAACGGTTCCTTTTTTGAAGTGCGTTAGTCTGCGAGGCCGCGCTCTGCGATTTGCGGCGTTCAAAGCCTCCGAGAGTTTTTTTTTTTTTCGAGAAGTCGGGTCCGTCGTATGGCAACATGCTCCGAATCGGCGGGTGTGAACAACTTTTCACACTCCATCCTATAGATTCGTCCCCCTTGAGACGTGATATCTATAAGAGCGGGCTAAATGCAAGGGCAGTGTGAAAGCAAGACCCAAGGTTATTCTTGGGAGCAGAATGATCAAACGCGCAGTGATGTCGGCCCCCCTGGCTGCCCGCGCTCTGGACCTCCTCTGATGTGAGCTGCTAAACATCACCTATTTCTCATTCCGCACCAGCCCGCAAAGATCTCCCCATGCTTACCCATTCATTAGCAGCCCTCCGCAACGGAAACAAAAAGCTGCTTGCGTTTCAAAGATTACCTGTATTTGAGTTGAGCTTGTAGCTTTTTTTTTTTTTTTCTCGCCCCTCTTTTGAAATGACTCCTATATCTACAAATCTCTGCCGCCGCATACATAAATATCAAGCCTCTAGCAGGAATGTGTGCGCAGAAAAAGAGAATCAAAGACCATTCAAGAAAGGAAATCATAACATTATATCTATATTTAGCCACCGTTGTCTTAATTGGCATGAAGAGTACAATCAGATAAGCCTTTTGACTGTGACTCACATGGCGCTTCAGGAGAGGGAGAAATATAATTTACCAGCATATATCTTTTTTTTTCCCTGGATACGTCTGTGTTCATTTTGATACCGTTAGTCAAGCTGTGAAGGACCAATCCAACCAGCAGCTCTGGTAGCTGCAGTCCCCAACATCTGTGGGACACATAAACGCCGCGCAGAGACTGCGAGGTTATTTTAATACACTTCCTCGTCACTCACGTTTCTATGGTTGGAGTGTTTTATCTCTGCAGCAGTCAAAAAGCCTGCTAGCATCAAGCTCCATGTCGCTCCCCTTATATTGCTGGTCTCCGTGGTCCTGGTCCATCTGGGCTCTGTGAGGTCACTGCACACGCCACCTGCTCCGATCTGGGTTTGCTTTTTTTTTCTCGCTGTGGCTTCTGGGTAGACATCTCTGGGCACGCGTGGAGGGGCAGATGTATAGGTTTAGTGATACAAACGCCCTCAGACGACCATAAGCGGACGACACAGCCACGCATAATGTCTTACTGCACTCACAGGACTCGCACATGCTGGCATGCCGGCGCAACAATCTGCACAATTTACATTTCCAGTCCCAGAATCTTTACAGGTTTCTGTGCAATTTTGTGTTTAATGAGACTTACTGTATGTGGTTCACTAATTTAGGGAGACAATTGCTCCTTGCATGCTCAGGTGGACTTAATAGGCTTACAAGACTAAAAATTGGATTGGGGGTTGGCATGTTCCATGGAGTGAGTTTCTTATTACAGGAATGTTTTGCCAGAAGTTGGTTGTTTCCTGGAAATAAACAGAAAAATAACTCTTTGTACCATCCTTTTTTTTTTCTTTGCAAGCAAGGTTTGTTAGAGATTCAACCATGTGGTTTGAGAAGAACACAAGTGAGGAGCCGTGCTAAGAAAGCCCCCGTCTGACAATACCTCCTGGTGATTTCCATATAAAAAGATGTTTCTGTTAAACGCCTGATCAGGAGGAAGACAATAACATTTAGGGCTGAAAGTGAATTCCTCATTCCTCAGCCTGTCAGTCCGCCCTGTTTGAAATGTCCACAAAGCTTTTGTTTTTATTTTACCGGGGTAGTGTTTCCTATACACGTCCTGTTGACACTATATACAGGCTTGATACTGCCACCTGTCCCTTTTTATTGCCTCTGGATGGACAAAGAAACACTTTCCAAAAGACTGAATTACCCCCCTTTGATACTCTACACGCCAAACAAGGCATTGAAGGTTACAGTCTTGTCTGGATTTAGAGTAAGAAATGGGGCAAACAATGGGAACTAATTATCTTGTATTATTATTAAGAACAATTGAATGAAACATAAATTGATATATGCCACATTGTTGGTGTGGACTGGAAAAAAACATGCAATTATGCAGCTGAAACTTTAAACATGACAGACACCATAAACCCACCCCTATACACCCATTTTCATAAAAAGACTTCATTTACTTCTAATAGGCCCACATAAATGGAGATTTTTGTATTTTCCTCTTTATATGGTTGGTTTGCATGTATGCATGGATTTATGGTTTTTGCACATTTTTGCAAAGGGGTGATGTTTTTACAGGATCAGCTTTACAAGAAGTTTACTGTCAGCCGTTTTTTAGGGGGAGGGAGTGGAAAAGATCGAGGAGGTCCCTGCACCAACATCAAAGGTGCTGCAGTTTGGTGGTGATGTTATTTCTGTAACAAATTATTAAAAGCAGCTCACCAAGAAAAAAAACACTGATCTTGAATATCCAGGCGCACACCTGATTCTTTTATAGTTTCATTATTTTTAAAATGACACACACACACACACACAAAACTAATTTGAGCTCATTTGCCAAACAGACCAGTTGGCACTTCACACTGCAAAAAAAAAAAAAAAAAAAAAAAAAAAAAAAAAAAAATCAAACATCCCACAACAAAAAAAAAATGAACCCCAACTTTCCCTCCACTTTCAACCAGAAAAACCCACGTCCGC
>JBAJHX010000042.1:10281616-10300361 GCA_037176925.1 Amniataba percoides | reverse complement strand
GTGTGTGTGTGTGTGTGTGTGTGTGTGTGTGTGTGTGTGTGTGTGTGTGTGTGTGTGTGTGTGTGTGTGTGTATCCTGTGCCAGCATGCCCAGCAGTGGCAGAAGCCTTGGCCGGCCCGTCTGCTCTGGACGTTTGCCATATTCTGTCAGTCTCTGTGTGTGTCTCACACAGCTTCCAGAAAACTTTGTTGATTCGGAACAATAATTCAGAATTCAGAGGACAGTTGATGTCTTTTAGCAGTGAATTACAGTAACAGGAGGGGCTCGGAGGTGTTAAAGAGTACCTCAATAGCAGGCAGGAGAAAATTTTCCATTGCCCTACAGAGTGGAAATTTTCAGACGGTGGCATCTTTGACCACACCTTGCGTCACAGATGGGTGTAGTTGTGCGCGTGCTCTGTTGTACCCACAGCTTCACCCGACAAAGACGTCACTGGGTGCACCTGTACGTCACTCCAGCAAGGCGAGAAGTTAAACAGTGTCCGAAAAGACGTCAGAAAAAAACAAAATCAGCTGAACTTGCTCTTCAAGTAAGCGCTGATTATCTCTGTTATTCTTTGTGCAGGAGGAGAAACGATGTTGATATAGCGCAGTCATTTGAGAGAAGGTCTCTTAAACAAACTTGTCAGGGAGAAAGCATCAAAGTGCATCTTTTTTAAAAAAAAATAATTTAGCCAATTTGATTTTCACACATCTTTGGCCGTGTGCCGTGTGCAATCTCGCACTGTACATGTGAAGGACTAGTTTTTTAAGAGCTTTGTCATTCGTGCAGAAAAAAACCCCACCCTCCCCATTCTAACTAAGCTTTATGATGTGCACTGCATGCTTATAGCTCCAGCTTATTTCCCCCCTGAAGCATTTAAGTCTGCACAGGCCTCAAATAGTTCAAGAGGCTCTCCGAGGCTCTGCTGATGCATGAGTGACTGGATGCTTGGATGACTCACTTGCTGCCCAATCAGTAGCTCCCAAGCCTAAACTGAGAGCAGAAGCTTTTACAGACATTTGGTCAGTGCAGATAGAAAACATTTCTTCCACTCTACGTTCTGTAAAAACCTACACATGAATATATTATTTGGTATAGATTACAACTGGAATAAAAGTCTGTCTCAAGGAAACTTCAATGTCTCAGATAGATATGGACAAGAGTTGTGGTTCAGAGAGGTTTATACCCAGTCTGAATGATGTTTTCATGTATTAAGCACTTGCATGTATTTATGATTATTTGGCGTAAGCACAGCGTGTTTTTTGTCATGTGAATTCTAAAATACATGTGAAAATGTGAAGTGGTGTATCTGCGGA
Source organism: Amniataba percoides (assembly GCA_037176925.1). Classification (NCBI taxonomy): domain Eukaryota; kingdom Metazoa; phylum Chordata; class Actinopteri; order Centrarchiformes; family Terapontidae; genus Amniataba; species Amniataba percoides. The sequence goes on along the minus strand of JBAJHX010000042.1, from coordinate 10,299,063 downwards.
TAAATCTGCTGCATTTATCTGCCATGGCAGTGCTCTTGACCTCAGGAAGTCAACAGCTCTAAAATTGTCTGCTTGTTAATCAGCTCTTTCCAGAAGACCATTTTCAGGCTATACTGTGGCCAGCCAAACCTCTTTTCATATGGCTGTGGGCTGTGTTGTATAATAACTTGATGGGCAGATTGAAAAGGGATTTCGAGTGTTGGACGCTTGTCATCAAGTGGCCAGTGACCATTGATCATCCCGCGTTTGGCAGACGTTTCACGGTCTAGTACTGTGTGCAGGTGTGGTGGGGATGCTCAGCTAAATGTAAGCTGTGAAGGAGAGCCTATCCAAACTAAGAGTAACATGATCAGTATTCCACAGAGAAAAGATCCTAGATTAAGATGAAATACAGCTCAACATTCGATGTTGATGCTACAAAGGCAGACTCCGAGAGCTTTCACACCCCCCCTCATCCTTTCTCATAGTATCCCTGCCTCACGCCAACGAGTTGGGATTGTATCGACTTAAGTGCACAATTCCTTTGATGTGTTTTCATTTCTTTACTTGTAAAGATAGGCGCATCCCCACATCTTTACCGCTCACACAACACGCGGAGGCTTGTGAAGTCCTCCGTGTTCAACCACAGCTACCGCACGTGCAGCCCATACACATATGGCACTTGAAAGTGCGCAAGGAAAAAAAAAAAAGAGAAAGAAAAGGTCCGATAACACGCTCACAAAGTCACGACACGGATAAGAGGCATACACACTGCAGTGGCAGCCTCCTACCTGGATCCAGGAGCGACAAGGCACCCGTGTGCACACACACACAGAAGTCAAGGTAAAAGATAATGCGTTTATTTAGTAATCAGCAAATAGCTTTTATGCAGTGGGTAAGTGGTGAAGCCTGTGAGGCCCTGATAAGATCGTTTGCTTTCAGGTGTTTCCCTGTCGCACCGCATACGGCATTGAGTGCCAATTGAATAGGGTGACCTTTTTTGCAGCAGAATCAAATTGGCTGCATTTCGCCCAAAAGATTCCGCCATTTCAATTACCATAAATTTGTGATATTGTGTACCTCCATCATACGCAAAAGCACATGCAAGCAAAGATGTGGAATGGGACAATGACACAGAAACGCGCCTTTTGTTTGAAACGCTGTCGACCACTATATCTCGTCCACTGTACCCTGGCTCTCCTTGTGCTGGCATCTTTCCGAGGAAGACATTACTGTGACAAATGAAACGCCACAAAACCTCGATGGGCTTGGCAGGCCCTGAAAGGTCAGGAGCTGCGTTTGTGTGCAGGTGTACGTGTGTGTGTGTGTGTGTGATTGTAAGTGTGTAAAGGCGGTGTCAGCAGCGGATAATAATATTGAGTCCTCTGTGTGAAAAAAGAAGTTCTGGTCCATTCTGCTCCCCTCGCAAATCTATGTAAATGTCAAAACCAAAGCGACCAGCCTTCTGTGTGTTTGTAATTGTTTTATGGAGAGCTACGCTTGACTGCTAATGGCAGACTTACATTCCGGCCAGGAAATGTGGCAGTGTCCATTTAGCAAGATGGACATTTGAAACGGTCTCTGTTCTCTTTTTCTCTGCCTCGCTCTGCTCTCGCTCCGCTCCCCTCCCTGTGTTCTTCCAACACATTATCAACAGTGTAACAGTATGTTCAAAGGCCCCTTGCTTAGTGGTGCACATTCAGAGCTGCCGACTTAAGCAAATAGCTATTTGCATGCCATTAGGCGGAAAAAAAAGCAGAGGGAAGCACCATTCTTCATCCCATCTCTGCATCTAGCTGAATATTCCTTATACGAGGCTCCAAATCTCTGTTTTTCCTCCCCCTCCTGCTGTGCCCGTCAAAGCAAGTCAGAGTCAGAGCAATCACAGCAATCAGTGCCTCCTCGTGCCAAGCCGATCGGGAAGGAGCTGCCAAAACAAAAGAGTGAGTGTCCAATCATTATGATGGTGTGTGATTCTGTGGTGTTAGCAAGCGGTTGCTTGGACCATCTGTTGGACGGCTGGAGTAGGAAAACAACAGCAGCTCGGGGCAGTGCTGTGGATGGGGAGGCTCCACCAGGACCACACCGAGCCCCCCCTGCGATCTTATCCCTTGTTTGGATAGCTGTGTGAGAATGCGTGTAAGTTGATGCGAGCATTTTATGCCGCGTTATTAGATTATTTTTAATAAATCTGTCATAAATGTAAGGATGAGGCTTCAGCTGGTTGATCTCTGGGGTCCATTGCAAATGTTTCAGGCTGTGTGTGCTTTTTATTGAAAGGCTGCGTGATTTTTGACCCAAAGATAGGCAGAGAGGGCCCGGTGGGTCCGACGTGCATGTGACAGCCTCAGCTGATCTCGGCGGATGTGTGACAGAGTTCAGGTGGTTAGTTTTAGCAGCAGCAGCAGCAGCAGCAGGGTTACCGGTCAAAGTATTTTTCCACAGAGAACTAGAAAGAACAGCACCGCTAACATCCCTCGGGTAGGTGTCTCAATCGGATCTGGCCTGTGTCAGGATGTGTAACAACAGCTCTCGTTCTCTCTTTGGCTCACTCTCTCTCTCTCTCACACACACACACACACACACACACGCCTATGCCTCCTCTTCTCTCTTTTCTCTTTCCCTCTCTCTGTCGCCCATCAGCTCATCTGATAGTGCTCTAACAGTCTCAAATGGTTCCCAGGAGATGCATCATCTCCATGCGCGCACACACACGCACACGCACACACACACACACACACACACACTCACTCACATCCCGGGCCTCGGTGATGGTGTCGGCCCGTTCCGTCATTGATGTATAACTCACGTAGCCTCCTAAACTGAGACAGACATCTGGCATGTAAACAGTCTGCTCCCGCAACAGCGCTTCCTCTTCATTCGGAGGGCTGCCATTTTTGTTTAAATGCAGGCGCGGAATAGTGAATTGCTGCCAGTGAGGAGGGATTATCACGAGGCCAGTTGTGGTATTATGGCTAAGTAGGATGGAGAAGCCTTAAATCAGCCGCCTGGTGCTCGGACCGGACAATCTTGTCTGCGTTTAGAGGCGACAAGATTTAGCAACTTACAGCTCAAGCCATCATGATAAACCAGAATATATACCGAGCCCGGAGCGGTGACAAAGCTGCTACGCGTCCTGTTCGCGAATGCAGATATTTACCGCCACCAGCGCTGTGATTTTTGTGTCCGCTCAACCCTCAGTATCTCATCCATCCTTGCTTGGGAAATTCTGTCAGGGTAACAAGACTCTGCAGTCAGATGGAGTACGACAGGAGCCTCCCGTTTGCTGCCGCGTGTTACAGAGCCTTGACCACAATCGAGGTTTAACATTTAGTTTTATGATTTGGAACACCGTCAGACTGTGTCGCCGCCACCTCACACACACACACACGTACAGACACGCAGAGGGACTTAACAGCATTATGTATGGTTTCATCGCTCCGTATAGGCCATAATCACCCTCTCTCCATCTCAGTAAGCTCATGCTAAATGACCAGACGTCTCTGGCGGCTGCCATGATTTGTCTCTCCACCGTACCTTACCCTCCCTGCCTCTCTTCCCTCCCTCCCTCCCTCTCCGCTCCCATATGTTGTGCCTGTGTGACCGGCCGACGTGTCAGGCCTGACTAACGCCTTAACGGCGAGGCTGACGTTGATTTATTTCCTCTGAAATCTGGGGGCCGGGGGTAATAACACAGAATGACATTATTTGTTTATCAAATCCAAGGCTGCTTTCCTTGGCAGAGTCGAGATGTGACGACTTGATACCTCCCCCCACTCGCTCGCCACACACACATATACCCCCCGCAATTTCTGATTGTGCCATGATTAGAAGGTCTGGCGAGTCGCTTAACCTCATCCAAGGGAATGTTTTTGAAATCTGACAGAGCAGAGAGCAGAGGGGGGAAAAAAATAAAGATTGAGATGAAGCAACGCAATTAAATTGTCAAGGCGCAGATTTAACCCCGCCATGCAATTTGGGGGCCAATTTATTAAGAATGTTTTCTGTCTGAACTAACTGGATGCTATTTCTCTATCTGCAGAGGGAGCGAAAGAAAGTGAGCAAAAAAAGAGACAGTGAGAATAAACAGTACTTTAAATACCAGATGACCCATTTAATGGGAGATATTTTATCTTCCCACATCCAGAGTGTCTGCCACATGTTCTGCTTCTCATTTCAAGATAACAGCGGGGCTGTTTAGTCTGTTGAAACTTCATCTTGGTGTTATTCAGTGATCAGGTCTATCACTCTGGCACTTTCACAACACATTTGGTTCCTTTTAACATGTAAATGATGCATTGCCCCGAAAAGCTCGTTAAAATTTGATCCCTGGCAAATTTGCTCAGGAGCTTGGAATCCTCAAGAAGCAATTAGCAGATTTAATTTGGCTATTTGCCCCGGTGTTCAGAAGTGAGTGTTTGTTTAAAACAGCACCTTCACCTTCCGTTATCAGCTGTGTGAATAGTATCTCCTGGAACACAATGCTGAGCTGTGGAACTCAATAAAAGAGTTAAAGGCAAGGACAACCTCAAAGACAGCCTGCCTGATAACAAAAGGGCCTCACCTAATAATGAACAACTGGAGTTGGCTTTCTTTTCTCCGACATGGGGAAGCTGGGGTGAAGGAGGGGGGAGAGAAGCTCTGCCAGCACTTGCCAGCATGTTTTATGGCTAATTGAAGCATTTGGAATAAAACAGGCACGAAATGGCACCCTTTAGAATTGGAGCGGGGTTAATATATTGTGATCCCACAATTAGCCCAGGATTGTTAAGATCTCTTTAATTCGGTGAGGTCCATTAAACGGGATGGGCGAGAAAGTGCTCCCACAGAGACAATTTTTCTCTTCTCTCTTTGTTCTTCCTGCCCTCTTTTCCTCTCAGCAGCTGCTGTAGTAATCAATATAAGTGGACATGGCCGTCAGCAGGTTGCCAGGTTATCCTGGCATCACCCCCTTTGGGTGCTATAGCTCCCGAAGTCCACCCACACGGAGATTTTGTTTATAAATATACAAGGGGCAAGTGAGTCAGTGGTAGTAGATTGACTTTCGTGCAGCAACTCTGCAAGGTGTGGTCCGTAAGCCGGCATGAAAAACGTTCGCCCACCTGGACAGGGGTATTAGATCATGCTCTCTCCAGGGTAGAAATGATCACTGAGGTTTGCTCTTTACCCCAGTTTCTCAAATCCCCACTTGGCCTATGAGTGCCTCCACTAGAGCCGCAGCAGCGGCTGCAGCATGATCGTCACGACTTAGGGTTTTACAAGTGTCTCTTTCAGAATATGAGAGTCCCTTCTGGGTTATCTTCGGGGATACAGTGTGCCTGTGGGAGCTTGCCAATTGGTAGAGGTTTTGAAACAGGATTGAAATCGCTACATTTGAGCCTGCCACAGCCTCAGAAATTCCCCAATCCTTTCCAAACCATGACATAATCAAGCTCGCACAGCCCTCTCATCTTTTAATGTAACTAGTGTCACACAGTGGCATAGACTGTAATTTTGACACAATCTATGGTTTTGAACTCCAGAGAGGCGAAAAACTATTCCCAAATATAGCATTGCTTTGATAGGTGGTAAGGTTGGAACTAAACAGATGGCTGGCTCATTAAACACTCATTTGAGTTAATCTAAAATGATCCCACTTTCAATTTCTCATGTGAGGATGTAAGTTTGGGCTAAGAAAAGGCTCTGGATTTATCAGCAGTTAATACCTACCTGCTTAGTGCTTAGGTAATAACTTGGGATGCTGGAAAATGGTGAACGTTTCAGTAGGGTTCCAGCACAGTGGATTTGAAGCTCCTTGCAAGTAATTAAACAGCATGCCACCTCATACAGAGCAATTTCCTGCAAGGCATTTGCTTGCCAATGCGGCATGGCCCCAGTCTACGCTGCGTTATCTCTGTGAAATATGTTCCCTTTATCATTTTTTAATAATGACTGAGTGCTCGTGTTGTTAGGAGAAAATCTACTCAATGAACATCGGATTAACGTTTTCCTCACTGTTAGCTAGCTAACTGAACGTCCAAGATATCTGTGTCATCTATAAATGAAAATTGGAGGGGGGAACGCATTAAAATGGCCGCTATCTCATTGGTAAATCCAAACCTGCTCCAAAAGTGCCATCCGCGGTGGGTGTGTAATTGTGTAAAATCAGTGGGGTAGACAGAAACAAGTGGGTGGGTAAATTTTGTGCATGTGGGAATCGGAGTCTTCTGAGGTATAGTGGTGGTATCTGAGAGGCTGGCGGCCCCCTTGGCATAATAACGGCCACATGCCGCCGCCGAGCGATGATAATCCTGCCATGTGCATAAAGGGATTTGTTCTTGTTGGGCTGGCCACAGAACGTCCCGAGGTGACGACGCTGTTTATCTTTCCGCTGTCTTAAAGTCCCCTGGGCTTTTATGGCCCTGGAACTTACAGTTCCTGTTGTCACTTCTCACTGCGCAAAGGCACAGCCATGCATACACACAAACACACACACACACACACACACACCCCTTTTGTAAAGCAAGCAGCATTCGTCTCAGTCTTAATATCTATCTATATACATTCTCTCTATTCTGTTTTTTTTTCTCCACATACATGTATAGTTATGGTCCCCAGTGACCCTCCGATGGTTGGTATTTTGCCGCTCACGTCCCAATATATTCATCTCCCTGTCTCTTTATTTCTCACACACAGTTATAATCTCAACCATTAAACAGCCAGCTGCAGCAAGCACACAACTCCTCTGGTACATCAAAGAACAGCAGAGCTGCAAGAGCAAGCTTTATTTTTCATGAAATGTTGATGGAAACTTCCCGCCTGTTGTGAACATCAGCTGTCATGCCAGTGTTTTAAATATATCACATTTATTAAGCATTAGCAGGTGGTAATTCGCCTTATCTGAGCATTGCTTGCAAACATCTTGTCGGCAAGTCGATCATCTCTCGAGTCTGTGGGGGAAGATTGAGGGGAGTCAACTTTCTGCTCATTGTTTTCTTTGCTCCCACAAACCCCTCCATACTGCTACACACCCCGACCCATTCCTGTCTTCCCTAGATACTTGCTACTTGTCAGCCCTGGTAATGGGTTTCTTGGGGGAGATATTATTTTGGTCCAGTAAGCTGCGTGCTTAAAATATGAGTGACAGGCTTGACTCACTTGCACAAGGAGAGAATTTTGTTTTTTAAAAGGCAAAATAAAGCCAGCTATACTGTTGCAGAAAAAAAATGAAAAAATCTTCCCACTCTATTAACAATGAATGCCTGCATGCAACCACCCACTACCTTTACTTCCCTGGAATGGAAAAAAAAAGAGATGCAACTTCTCCTGACTAAAATATCCTATTTTTTCTGTCTCTATTTTTCTGTCTCTGTCTTCCCCCTTTCCCCCCTCCTAAGAAGATAGATGAAGAAAATGAGGCCAACTTGCTGGCAGTGCTTACAGAGACCCTGGACAGCATCCCAGTGGATGAGGACGGATTGCCTTCGTTTGAGGCCCTGGCAGATGGGGACGTGACCAATGCCAGTGACCGGAGCTGTCCCTCCTCCCCTGACGGCTCGCCACGCACCCCAGAGCCCGAGGAGCCTTCCCTGGTAAGACCAGCGGCTCTTCCTTGTCGAGATCCTCCGCGTCACCACTCCAGGGTCAAAACATATGCTATGACCTCCAACCCTGCGCGCTCTCTTGCTTTTTTGCCAGTCTGTGGCAGATGCCAGATAAGACTCTTCAGCTAGTGTGGGCCGCCAAAAGTAGCCACTTGTCCATCAGACTTCTGCGTTTGGCAGCACCCGATCTGCGCTCTGCCACATTTTCCACAGTGTGTTTACAGTATCTGTAGTGAGAGGGCGCAGAGATGCAGATGCAGGGAGGAGGGTTTTAAATGGAATTGATCAGTGTGTTTGCTGCTCAGTGCTAATTACATAACAGTGCTATTGTGGCACCAATTCAGTGATACGAACACTGCGGTGGGGCCAACTACGGTTGACACAGTGCCACAGGCCCTGAAATCAAGCCGGCACGTAATGAAAGTAAGGGGGGGAAAAAGAAATCCATCTCATCTCGTCTACTCTCAGTGGGTCTCGACTAATCCCTCCGTGCACAAGTCGTCTTTTTTGGCAAAAAGACAGGTCTCTCGATGAGAAGTCAGCGTACCTTTTGTGCTGTTATTTTTACACATAACCATACCATCTGGGCATTTCTCTAGCTTAAAGGCTTTGACCTAAAATGTTATGTTATGTTCAGTTATAGTCCATTATATTCCATGCCGGCCCCTTGCTTATGACCTTTAGCCACATGCCTGAGTGTGTTTATTCAATCACATTGGAGCAGCCTGGCTTTGTGTACACAAAACACCTCCACAGTAGGGAAAAGAAAAACTTGTCCTATCACATTTTATAAACTGCTCAAAATCTCTTATCCTTCTCTAAATATGTCAGTGATTTTATCTTCCTTAACTGCAGTTCTGGGTTCTTCTGGTTCCGCACTCACAAAGCACAGGCTGGCTAATTGAAAAGAAAATGGTCATTTGCATAACCCACACGCGTGTCCCCCCTCCTCCCTCCCTCCCTCACCACTTTCTCTTGTTCTGTTTGGGTCCGTTCGCAGCTGAAGAAGCTCCTTCTGGCACCCGCAAACTCCCAGCTCAGCTATAATCAATACACAGGTGGCAAGGCACAGAACCATGCAGCCAGCAGCAACCACCGGATCAGACCACCACCTGCCGTCGTCAAGGTAGGGACACACACCCACACACACACAAATACACGCACCGCCTTGCTGCTTATTTCACTCCTGTACACACATTTTCTGTTGGTGTTTGTTTATCTCTCTCACTCTGTTCTTGCTCTGTCTTTCTCCCTCCCTCTCACACTTTTCTTGTTTTGGTGGCCGCCTTTAGAAGATGTTAGACTACTGCTCTAGTCTACTATCCCAGGGGGCCATCTCGTAATGAAAACAGGCTGATTGCTGTTGGGCTTTCCAAGCGAGGCATCGGCACCGTTGTCTCATTAGCTCCACCACTTATCCGCCTTGGTATGGTGCCTGTTGAAAAAAAAAAAGAAGAAAAAAAAAACAGCGACAGGCACTCTTGCGGCGAGATTGATGCCTTGAGACGACAAGATCAAAATATCAGACTTGATGTTCTCATTAGATGGCTCTCAAAAGGATTTTTTTTAAAGGAGTGGAGTTGACTGAGATTAGTCTTAGTGTAAGTATCATAGGGTTATGAATGTGAAAGTATGCGAATTTAGGATTTCGTTTGCGTTTCATGTCAGAACACGACACACTGTACGTTCAGTGTCACGCAGCGCTTCCAGCACTTGGATGATTTGCGCTTGTTTGGGAGAAACGTCTGAAATCTCTATTTGCTTTGCCTTCCCGAGTGCTTAAAATCCTCTGAATGTCTGCGTTGTGTTTACCACACAATATGATCACACACAGATGCTTTTTTAACTGAAATTTGTGAGTGTGTGTATGTACTATGTTTGCACATGCAGTTCGTCAACCTTCCTCACAGAGTCTATTTTCATACTGTGCCTTTGAGTCATCCATTTCTGGAGCACGGCGAATGAGGACTCCCGGAGGACATGGTGCGCGTACAGAGTGGCGCGGTGGTGCTCGGAGGGCCATGCAATTAAGATGATGGGCGGGCCGCACTCCCACCATCGCCTCCCAGATAGTTGGGCAGCCACTGTGCTCAAGCTGTCTGAGCCGCTCCTTTAGCCTCTCCATCTCTGCTTTTATTTTTGTGCCAAATAAAGCAGCTTAACATTTCTCACAACTGGATCAACTTCGCCACACTAGCACTGAGCAAAACTTGTTATTTAAGTAATCTAAAGAATCTTCTTTCTGTATCCCATGCACAGACGGAGAGCCCCTGGAATGGCAAAGCAAGAGGGGGCTCCAGCCAACAGAACCGCCCGGTGAGGCGGCCTTGCACTGAGCTGCTGAAATACCTGACGGCCACAGATGACATCCTGCTCCACACCAAAGCCAGCGAAGCCAAGAGTACCTGGGGGGGTGCCAGCAGCAGGGACAAGAGTGGCCTGGGTCTCGGCGCCTCTTCTTCATCCTCTTCGCCATCCTCGTCATCCACCTCTTCGTTCTCCTCCCTCTCCTCCACCTCTTCCTCCTCTTCCTCCACCACCTCCAAGAAGAAGTCAGCTGTACCATCTCAACAACAGCAACAGCAGCAGCAGCCGCCGCAGCAGCATCACCAGCGAGGTGAGAGCCGGGCTGCAGGCGAGTGTAGTGTGGCTGGTGTTGGGGCTGGGAAGTGGCAGCGTTGCACTCACGATGACGGGGTTGAGGAGTCGGAGGGTGCTTCTATCCCTGTCGGCCACAGAACCTCCACCTGCGGCCATGCCCGCCCCAAACTGGAGCACGGGCCGCCCAGTGAAGAAGGAAGGCCGCCAGGCGATGTGGCCCGCCTGGCCGCCGCTAGGTTTATTAGGTATATGCATTCTTATTCCCTCCCTCCCCGAGAGGTGAGTCACAGCTGTGAGCATTGCCGAGAGGCTGCGGGCGCCACTCAGGCTAGTGAGGGCTTTGGCAGGCAAGGCCGTAGTAGCAGTAGTGGTGCCAGGTGCGTACCACGTAGGAGCATCACAGTGACTATTAGGAAAAGAGATGAGAAGCAGGGGCACCCCTTACTTAGCCAGCTGCTCACCTCCAAACAGAAACCCGCTCAGTATCGAGCCCACTTACTCCCACCTAAGATCACCCCTTTGCCCAGCACTCATAGCAAATCAGCAGGTAAGAGGTCTGAGAGCCCAGGCCAGGCTGTTTTAAAGGTGGAGGAGGAAGAGTTTGGAGGGAACACTGATTGTAGAAACCGGGCAGTAGGTCAGGTTGAAGAGCCCAGCTCGGACTCCCTGTTGTCACCTCTCGCCTTCGACCTAGAGAGCTGGGTTAGCCAGCCAGACTCAGGGCTAGACTTGGGCTTTGGACTAGAGCTGGGGTGGCTAAACCATGGGGAGGATGTTGACCATGATGATGATGATGATGGTGTTGATGATGATGATGATGACCATGTCACGGGCAGCCCCGCAGCGGTGCTCTCACAGGGCCCACCAAGCCCACTCTTCCCAGATACTAGAATTGCAGAGCCCGCCCCTCCCTGCATCATACAAGGGCAAGGGCACCTACACAGGCAGGCACTCAGCGAGCACCCCGACGACCAGGGCCACCCATTGTTAGGTAATCATGACTGCATCCCCCCCACTGGCCTTATCTCTGCTCTCTTTTCTCCCTCTCCTGCTCTAACCACTTCCCAGTTTGACTTCATGACTAACTCCTACTCTAATATGAATCTAACAGTCATTCTGAGGGCACAAACACCAATGACAACAAACAGCCTGCTAGCCAATGCTTTTTGCTAGTCCCAGAGGCATTCTCTAAAATTTAAAAAGAGTGAAATTTAAAAAAAAAAAAAGGAGGGGGTGGGAAAAGGGGCCAGCCTTGTCTTGCAACTGTACATCTTGTATTCATAAAATCGACCCTTGAACCATCTTTGGCTGATTGAGCTGAGTGTGCTGAATATGTACATTTAGTACTCAGAGCCCGGGTGCTGCTCCTTAGTGTCGCGCTACTAAAGATGTTCCCTTAGCTGGAGCACAAGTCGGCCAGAGCCTCAGGCAACTGCACAAGCTTCCTTGACTCTCCTTTCTTCCTTCTTTTTTCCCCCTCCTCTGCTGTTGGTGCATGCGATGATGACTTTATTGTCCAGGGAGGGGCTCACCCACTGTCATGTGTCTTGTTTGTGGCATCATCTCCGTATGTCTTTGTTCCATTTCGATGTATTTGTTGTCTTGAGCGGGGTATGTCTGTGTCTAGACACCTGTGAAACACGCACCATCACTTCATCCTGCCTCACAGAGTGACCAGTCTATCCTAAGAGAACAAATTGTTAAAATGGGGTCAATCTAAAAAGATATGCTTTGTACAATAGTGTCCATAGAAAGACTTTCTAATGGGTGTTTTTGTAGTAATAATTGCATTTGATGAGCCAATTTGAGATTAACTGTTGCAGAATGTGGACCTGTTCTCTTCTGCCATGAGTGTTATACGTAGATCAATAATTACCCATGCTCCTTTGTGTTCTGCAGCCAAACCAACCACCTTGCCACTTCCTTTGACCCCAGAGTCTCCAAAGTAAGTGTGAGAAGTTTTTCCACATTATTCCAGGCAAAAAGCAGCAACAAACTACAGAAAGAAAAACAAAAAAAACAGAGCCAAAAAAAACTATATAGACTAGAATCCAAGTTGAGGCATTTTTGTGACTCATTTCCATTTTTTAGCTCACAAAAGCTTTGAAAATCGTACTTTTACCTAAGAAGTAAAATTTTGCACTTTTCTTTTTGTCTTCCAGTGACCACAAGGGATCACCGTTTGAGAACAAAACCATTGAACGCACATTAAGTGTGGAGATTGCTGGAACCCCAGGTAAGAACACTTTTCTGTTTATGTAAAACACATCTAGTTATTGTTCACAAAAAAGGCCTATCCAGTGGAAATCCTCTCCAACCTGCTGTAGCCAGTAATGGGTTAACTGTGCCTCCAACATCTCAATAGTTCCATCGCAGTTCAGAGTTCAAGGTGAAGGCATAGGAGAACACTTTTATGTGCCTGAGTATTGATTATGCTTTCCAATCTCTTCGGGGGTTTATTAGCAAACCCATCCTCCACCACCTCCCCTGCACTGTTACCGAAGAGTTAATATGCTTTTCCTCTTCCTCTATCAGATCTTAATGCTCCCTGAGACTGACAGCTTACTTAGCCTACACATCATAGGAAAATTGAAATGGCGGCGTTATTGTTTTAATTGGTTTTGCGATGTAATTCACTTTTGCCCGTATGGTCTGTGCCTTCCTCTCCTGAGGTCCCCAGACATGCAAGCAATTAGATCAGCTGACTTGAGAGTCATTTTCCAATGTTAAGACTTCCATGCAAAGACTGCGGTTTGGATGAAATAGAGTCAGTGCAAAGGTTTTTCGGCAGCGTTATTGACATCGTCCCTGTGTGTTATTAAGTTATAATTAACTACATCAGAAGAGAGCTATAGGCAAAAGGTAATTACGAGACAAAAATTAAGAGGATGTCAGCAAAAGCTGCAATATTGGGCCTCATATCTTTCTTTCTATCTCTGTGCAAATGATGTCAGTAATTACGCCCCCCTTCTCCCCCCAGATTAATCATCTAAAGTCAATAAAAACAAAATGGTTGCCCTTTAGCCTCTCATACTGCCCCTTTGGGTATTCATTTACCAGCAAAGGCAAATGGTGCTCATACATACCTCATGTTTGGCCCCTGTACCTTCTACTTAGCTCTTGTGGGGGATGGAAATCTGTGGCTCATCAAGACCCCAAGCGGTCTCCCTCCATCCTTCTGACCGTGGTCGAAGCGCTGTTTAACCCTTTTGTGTAGATTATCTTTCGGGGTCAAAGGGGATGCCTGTTGAGACTTACAGAAGGCAAAGAGCAGGGCTGCTTAAGCCCTGGGGTAATCAAGCACGGTTAATATTTCTTCCTGTTTTACTGCACGTGGGTGAGTCTACTGACCTGTGGCCACATCTGGGCGTCCGTTCCGTTTCACCGCGTCCACTTCACAAGCACGGTCAAATCAAGCCCTTCACCTGACTTCCCCGTCCTGTGCAAATTTAGGATTGAATATTAGCAGGAAAGTCATTAGTCCGGAAAGCTCCGGGTTACTGAGCCCCTTTCCTACTTTGGGATTAGCCTTTGAGTCCTGTGCCGTGTGAGACAGATGGATATAGATCCCAGTAAGCGGAGGTGAAAGCTTTTAGGTCTGGAGTTACACATCCTTTGCAGATTTAGAATAACATTCCACTACAATAGAGATTAAGTTGGCATTACTGATAACAGATGGAAGTTAGCCAGGTGGGTGGTACCACCTTAAAAGCAGGTTGACTACTCGCTGATGGAAATTGATATCAGTTTTTCATATCAGTTTATGCCTTTACTGATCAGTTGTAGTAGTAGTTGTAGTAGTAGTCATTACTGTTTCATCAAGAGATAAACGTGATTATCAGTTGAACATAGACCTGTACCTTGTACTAAAAGAAAATTATGCTCACTACAAAATAATCGCAACTGTTGGACTTTTGGCTGCTCAGTTTCACGACACTCAGAGGGGCACAGTAAAGGTTACAACAGGCAGCGAGGCCCCCCCGGGATCTTACTGTTTTGGCCTAATCTCTGCCAAGCTAATAGATTTACCCTGAGCTGCTGTGTTGTCTTTAATTACTGTATCTCATGACACTGGGGTGGTCTGTGTGTTCCTATTTGCATGGCTTACCGCCGGATCAACTCTTTAAGCACGGGGCTGTTATTCGCTCCGAGGTCTCCGCGCAATTTAGAGCTGGACGAGAAAAGGGAAAAAAGATCATGAAGCCCTCCTCCTTACTCTGCGTCTCGCTCGCTTGCTCCATCGTTTTCTCTCCGGTGACTACATGATTGGTGTTTGTGTCTGCGGATCATCCATCACCAGCAAGTTTGACTGAGAGGCACATATTTATCTAATTCTGATTTATTTCACCCCCATCGCTAATGGCTCCTAGTTTATGACCCCATGCGCACATTGTTTTGGACAGATGGCATTTCATTGGCGAAACAGAAGTTCCTCAGGCATTCTGTGGCACCCCCTCTCCCTCTCTGCACTCTCCTTTTCATAGCTCATTTCATTGGCATAATGTACACTGTATATATAATCTACAGTATATGCATTATACGTCTGTATCAATGCGAGAACTGAGAAAAGGAGACGAAAGGAGAGAAAGGGGAGTCGGGGTTTGCAGTCCTACTTACAGACACATCCAGATAATAAGTAGGATGATAAGCCGTTGGATCAGGCATTCCAAATACAGCAAGTGGCTTCAGAAACTTGCATATTTATGCATCAGGCTCCCACACTCTCTTTGCCAAGCTGTCTTCCCTTTGCATACTCTAACACTGGATTTGATACTAATAGCTGTCATTTGGTGCAATTCACCAGCAAGGGAAGAATGATGTGCATTATAAGAAAGGCAAAGAAGAGGGGAGAGCGTAGGTGTTTCAAAGTGGCTGAGTTTGACTCCAGTGAGAGACTGTTTGTGACGAGGGTGTGTGTGTGTGTGCGTGCGTGTGTGGGCACATTTGTTCTGCGCGAGAGACAGAAACAGGATAGGATGCTGAGAGACGGAAAGGGAGAAATAGAGATTGATCCCGGGAAGATGGCAGACAGGAAGAGAGAAGAAGGGAGAATACAAGACTAAAGGAGAGGAGGGAAGAGAGAATGAGAGTAATGGTGGCGGCTGTTTGTGTGAGTGCATTAACAATGCTATAAAGTGGGCTCATCTCAGGACTTCCCATATAACTGCCATCTGTCTGGTTGTAAATCTGTAGGAGGCGGGGGTGTTGGGGGTGATGGGAGGGGGGCACAGGCAGTAGGGACATGCCATCTGAGGAGAATGACAACCCATTCATCAGTACTTCCTGTGCTTCCGTGACATGGCAGACGTCTCGCCATAGCAACATCACCAGGCTAACGTGTACATTAAGAGCAGTGACTTCCTACATTGTTTCACAGAAGAGGCAGATGGCACTGGCTCTTGAAACATGCATGGCGTCATGTCAGTGATTGTTCCTCCAGACCAATAAAAAAAGGTCTAAAAGGTTTTATTTAGATGAATTGGCCGCCATCCAGTGCAGACATTTATGTGAGGCAGGCGGAGATATGATACATGTGCTTTAATTTTTTTTTTTGATCGGATGCATTGCGTTTGTCCTCTACAGGGTTTTGTGTTATGTTGTGTTTTTTTTTTTTTTTCATGAAATCTTTCCAAGGTCAGAGAGGAAGGGGATGGCAAGTCATCCGTATTACAGCACCGCCGTATTAAGTTACACCAAGCATTACATTAATCTGTCAAGATTGCAATAAAATAGAGATCAGGATTAGGCCAAGTGAAAGTGAATATTTTAATCAGGCATGTATCTGTCCACTGTCCATAAACTGACCTGAGAGTTTATAGATGAGTGAGGGGGGGAAGGAAGGAGGGGTGGCGGGGTGGTATTTGAGGAGGTTTGCATTATGATTCCATTTTCTTTTTATTGCCCCCAACCCTCCACCCAACCTCTGTCTTTTCCTCCCTCTGCAGGTCTGACACCACCTACCACGCCCCCACACAAAGCCAGTCAAGAGAATCCTTTCAAAGCATCGCTCAAAACCAAGTTGTCTTCATGTTCCTCCTCAGCCTTGGCATGCAAAAGAGCCAGGTTGAGCGAGTTGGGCCCCGGCGCTCTGGCCCCGGCCCCAGGTGCCTCAGGCGGGGGCCCCACCAGGAAGGGTCCCGAACAGACTGAGCTTTATGCCCAGCTGAGCAAAGCGTCCACCGCCCTCCCTTACTCCGTCACCCAACACACAATGGCGGGTGGCCGTGAGGAGCATCGCACAGCTAGCAACGGTAAGCGGGCAGTGCCCCGTGGCTACAGTGACCATGACTATTGTCAGGCAACAGCTAGCATTAAGAAGGACGGCAGCGCAGCCACTGTTACCATGACTACAGCAGCGGAAATGATGGTCACCTCTGGTGCCACCGCTGCTCCCATGCCTCCTGCAGGCAGTGTGGAGGACAGGCATGTCGAATGTAAGGACTCAGCCATGCCGGCGTCCTCTTCATCATCTTCATCTTCTTGTTCTCCATCATCAGCTTCATCTGGTCCTTTGGCTAAGCAGCAGAATTTTGCCTCTGTGAATGGAGAAGCAGCCAGTGTCCAGGGCTTAGGGAAGCAGACCCTTACAGAAACTACCCAGATCCCATCACAAGAGGCCGCAACCGACGGGGACCAAGAACACCTTTCTGCCACCAGCCGGAAGATCCTGTGTGACCAGGAAATCAGAGCAGAGCTCAACAAGCACTTTGGCAACCCCTTGAAAGCCCTTTATAACCAGGAAGGCCAGGAGAGAGAACCAGGCAGCACACCGAACAAGGCTGCAGCCCCTCAGTCCCTTGCCGAAGGAGAGGATGGTCACGACTCCCAGAAGCTGCCTGGCTCCAGTTACCTGCACCCGGGGTTCCTGCCCTTCCACGATGAGCTGGAGCTGGGTGAGGGCCGCGAGAGTCGCTTCCTCTATCCTTGGGAGGGCACCCCTCTGGACCTACTCTTTGACTGCCCCCCCTGCTCTCCCTCCTGTTCCCCACCATCCAGCTGCTCCCCTTCACGAGGCTCCGTCTCCCCGCCTTCCTCCCTCCTCCTCTCGCCCAGCAGGCCTTTCTGCTGGACCAGCAGCGAGTCCCGCTCCCGTTCTCGTTCCCACTCCGGTTCCCGCAGTTCCTCCTCACACTACCGGAGGCGCTCCCTCTCCAGCTCACCTGACAGACGCCCCTCCTCCTGGTAAGTCATGTCACACACACACACGCACACACACACACACACTGCTTCTTGTGGTTGAGCCTTGGCTGCTCCCCACCCGTGCAGTTTTAACAGGACTTGGCG
>JBAJHX010000042.1:10237057-10272556 GCA_037176925.1 Amniataba percoides | reverse complement strand
CATAAATATTCTTGATTCAAATATTAAAATAAATAGATAAATATATGTGTCTATATTTTATTGCTTTGTATGGCTCTCATTTTGATTATGCTCAGTGAAAGAGAATTCTGCATTCAAATCTTTTCAATCAGTACAAACATATTTATCTATTTATTTTAATATTTGAATCAAGAATATTTATGGGCTCCATTTTACATGGCGTACCTCGTGAAATTTATTTACTGTTTATGTTGTCTTTTCGGTCTGTGTTATTTAACTTACAATCACTAGACAGGGTGTACAATAAATGGTTTGGTGGGGATATTATTACCTTCTATGCCTTTCCAAAACAATCAAAACATTCAGCCAATCACTCCGGCAGTCAGCCCCTCATCATTTTAGTGATTTCTGTCTCCACTATCAGTCAGATCTGCAGCACGTCGCTGGTTTTTCTTTCCACGCAGAAGCAGACCATGAAGCAATAAAATGATTTTGCAGGAATTTTGTTGTACCACTGTAAACACTTGTTGTCATTGCTCCACTCACGCTTGATTATGTGAATGCCAAACAAAAGTTTACAATTTCCTTTTCCTGAATTTTTTAAAGATCTTGTATTTGATGTAAAATATATATATATATATAAATATATATATATACATTGATGATACTACTAATATTATTCACAATAATTACAAGATGATTAATAATAATAACAATGATAATAATATAAATTAAAGAAAAAAAACTATATAAAAAGCAATAAATTATTTTTCAGAGTTGTATTTTAGCTCCTATTGTTGTGTGATTTTTGGACTTGACCCATTACCCAGCCGCTGGTAGCTAGGATGACTCCATTCCAGTATCTTGGCATTTCATCACCCCGCGTGGTAAACTCTCGAGTGCTCCCACCTTCTGCTCTTCCCTTTAAGATGTAATTGAGTCTCTGTGATTGTAATGCACGCATTACCTTTGTGACATCTGTGCAAACGTGACTCTGACCTCCACCCTGTGTGTAAAATGTGTTGAGTTGAAACTGTTTGTTGTGTAGTGCATGGCTATTACAGGATGACAGTCGGTACAGTATATACCACTTTGGATATCTGCCACTCAGCTGTCTTAACTGGCAGATCTTAAATGACACTCTATAAGCCTAGAGAAAACTACTCAACAATGTATTGCATGCCGCACCACTTTCCATCACCAGGCCCCACCCCTCCACACACCACCACCACTATACACCCCCCCACCTCCCTCCCGCTCACAGTCCAGATATCACAGCGCCGTCGACATGACATAAAAGGTAACCTTGCGGTTTCTGGTTCAATTAATATCCCGTTTCCAGCGCTAGCCAAGTAATGAGAGAAGCGTCTTCCATCACAGGACGGAAGAATCTTTTTTTGTATGAAAGCTTTGCTGATCACAGGCTTCCTTTCATGGAGTTTGACTGTGGAGACAAGAAACGGCTAATTTTTCATGATGCAAAGAGGCAAAAATTGGCCGAGGGAAGGATTTAAAAAAAAAAAAAACCCTTTACCTGTGTTTTAAGACATTGTTTTACTTTTTTGCTGTCTGTATAGCGTTTGGGTAATGGTGTCGTGTCCCATTTGATAGATGTGGCTTTAATCATTGTAATAATAATAATAATGAAAAAAAAAGCTTTGTAAATTGCCTAGAGTAGCAATATATTATAACACCCTATGGTTCAAATTTCAACTGTGGCAGACTTTTTAATAATGTGACCTATTGAGGACTTTGCCACTGCTTAAACGTTTGTTGGGTAATCATGTTTCTTTTGGAAGGACAATATGTGTACGAGCAAATGTATGTATGTACGAGTGAGTTTGTGATTTTACGCAGGTGCGCGTGTGTTTCTGGAAGTGTGTGTTCGGGGGGGAGGGAGGGGGAGGGGGGGTTGTCGCTGTGGGTCGTTACCTGTTCGGTGTCCTATCCACGTTGCCTTCTGCCAAGTCCTTACCAATGCCTTTGTGGTTCTACCTATTGTACGACTTTCTTGTGAATTTCATTTTTTTTATGTGCAATTCTCATCAGCCTCACCATGCCAATAAAGGGAAATGTGTTTGAAAAGTGGCTTCCCTATTATCTTCCTTTCCCTGTGATGAATGTCCCTTCATCAAGCGCCGTTGTACCACTTTCAGTCAGCGCCGTGGAACGATTATGATTTGTGCTCCCTCTGATTACTATCAAGGAGACACCCTTGAAGTTTTTTAAAAGGCAGATTTAAAAGTTCTGAAAACAATGCGCACTGTAAATGTGGATTCCCAATAAATTCATCACTCCTCCCTCCCCTCTCTACCTCCCCTCCCTCCCTCCTCGGCGCTGATATATCAAAGTCTTGAATGAAAGCTGACTGACGCGGGAGGAATGACACAAGCCCATCCTCAGCACATCTGTCTCTCTCTGAAGTTTCTCCCCTAATAAAGAAACTCAGCTTAATTCAGAGCAACTTCCCTCTTTGATATTCATATCACCTGGGAGAGAACACTGTAGTCTTTGTCTGTGTCCACAACTTGACTCCACACCATGAGTCTGCAAGTTAATTAAAAAGTTGGGGGGAACAATTTCATTAACACGATGGAGAGCTATAGTGAGTTGATGGTGTGCTTGATATTCAATGGGGCTTCATTATGACTCTAACCACCACCCTCCCCCCCCTTTTTTTTCTTTAACACACACACATCTTTGCCTGAGAGCTGGGATCACACCGGGAGCTTCCACTATGTCCCTTTTTATACTGGTGCAAAGAGAAATATGGGAAGAATGTGCATTAAACTTTAAGGTTGGGGGTCTGATTGTGTTTTTTATTAAGGCCGCTGTTTAGCCCCGGAGAAGAGAGCGGCCCGGCTTTCATTTCGGCTCGGCTGCCGCATTACAGCGGGAGGTCTCCTTCTGCTTGCCCTTTCCACAGAATGAAACTGTCCCTGGAAATCTCTCAGCTCCCTGTCGGCTTTTTCTCTCCCACCTCTCTCTTTCCATCACGATAGGATGGCTTTTTTTTTTTTATCTGTTATGTGTCTTTTTTATTATTAACCAGTAGATAAGCAGCTATCTCTACTCCAGTTGGAAGTAAGTGGTAGCCTTGGAGATAATGGGGTTTGATGGGGCTGGGCTCTCTGTGGGACAAACACTGAGATGTTGCCGCTGAGTTGTGTAGCTCTGTATTTTATTTGGCATCTGGCTGCGGCTGCTGTGTCAGATGCTGTTGAAATCCTGAAAATGGCCCTCGCTATTCAGCCTTTGTTTCCAGCTCTGTGACAAGAATGTGTAAATGGCTCGCGTTTTGGCGGGTGAGCGGCAGAGAGCAACTTGAAAATGAATCCCCCCCCCCACACACACACACACACACACAATTGTGGCAGGTCTTTTATGAGGATCTCATCCCTGCGTCGCCTGTCTCAGTATCATGTAAGCAGGTTAGGGTGTGGAAAAAGCAGTCTCCGATAATAAGATTAGACTACCTGAGACTAGTTAATTAAAGCCTGTGGGGTGGAACATGAGCAATCCTACCAGTAATTTACTATCACGAACACTTTTTTTTATTCTCAGCCCAGCACAAGATACATCAAGAGTACAAATTTCCTTTCTGTATCAATAGAGAACAACTGACATTGAAGCAACAACATTTATCTTGATTCTATCACAATAATTAAAGTTAGGTGACACTGATTATCTCTGACTACAAGGCTGGCAGAGAGAATAAAAACAAGATTATAGTGTGCCAAAGACGTAGGATTAGGGAGCTGTTGGCGATGACAAAATAACATCAAAGACGCGATGCCGCGATGCGATGCCGTGTCTCGGAGATCTCGCCTCCAGTGTCGCTTCAAGGTTTTCTCTTTGCTCAGTCCCCCGAACTCTTCATTTTTTTTTCCTGCCTCTCTCCCTCGCCCTCTTTCTCTCTGTCCCCCCTGTAGCCTTTTATTTTTAGAGGTTTCCATATAAGCTGAGTGCGCAACGCTAATCTGTTGCCAGGCAGAGTTCGACTATTGAAGCAAAACCAACAAGACTTAGCCAGAACTGGAGGGACAGAGGCAAAATCTCGAAGCATCATCATATCATGGCTGCTGTGATATTCCAATCAGATGGCATGTACAAACTGCTGATGATGGGTTAACTCCCACAGCCTGCCACGTGACCTCTCATTTGATGATAGTGAAAATAAACATTTCCTGCAGCAGTTTCTGGACCTATCATCTTAAATGAAACTGCATTTTGTTCCCATCGTCTCTGGAAGCGGCCTTTGATGAATCAGAACAGAATGAACCACTCAGCGTTGGTTTCCATTTATTGAAGCGCTTCTTTGTTAGCGCTACTTTTTTTTTTTTTCCTACAAGCCCTGCATCGTATGCCACCTTATGGGAGAAGATAATGACAGTGCTATTAAAATCGCAATCTCCCTATTCGGCATTCTAGTTTCAGCAGTTTCTGCTGTTAAAGAGTAATGAGGAACAGAAGGACAGTATTCTTCTTCCCCCCAAACTATCAACTTTGGGGACTGAATGTATTCTTCGCTAGATAATTAATGGCTACAGACAAATGGTGGTTGATTGAGCGACTCATCCCTCTATTTTCAATCACCATCTGCTGTGTGTTGCTGGCAAAAAACAATGTTAATTACCTCAAGTGTGCCCAAGACGTGGCGTATTAATTAGAACAACAAAAAAAAGGGAAACCTAAAAGATTCCAGTGTTTTACTTTTTGTAATGGTGTGCGTGTGTGTGTTAATACAGATTTTGTTGATGGATTAGCAGAGGAATTGGATCCAGAAGGCAATCATTTGGTAATTTGGCCTTTTGATCATTTAGCAGCAGATCCGCGGCGCCTCGACGCACCTACGTTTACCTGCTCGCTCTGCCTCGAGGCCACGGCAGGCCTTTAGGAATGCTGGGGCTGGCAACTCTCTGCCACACAGAAGGGACGTCAGCAGAAAGACGAATCTCCACTGTGACCGCAGGGACAGCCAGCTGACAGAGAGCGTTAGGGCTCCGGATGCAGACGGCCGGGCTTTTTCTGTGCGCATCACCTGACCGAGAAAAAAAAAAGGAGAGAGGAAAGAGACGAAGCGGGACTGACTCGACGTGACAAGGCTGCAACGGCGCTCTCTGGGCCAAAGCTGCGATGGCACCCTGCAGACACTCCCCACGCCCCCCCTCCGCCACCTCCACCCTCTCGCTCCCAGCCTCCAAGTGTGCAGGTGGCGAAAGCGGCTCCTGATAGGCCCCGGCGTCACGGCGCCGTCGCTAACGAGCCGATGTGAGGAGCAACATGTAAATGTGATGATGTGAGCAGCATATCATCGGTTATTATTTGGCAATCATGGAGTAGCATCAATAACAATTAGCATAATTTCCATGACTCCAGTACTTAATAGCTTCATTCAAAATACTGACAAATCAAATATGCTTATTTCCTTCATACAAATGGGTCATTTACAGTCTGTTAGAGACTGGATTAAGAACATCAAGTGCTGCAACTACAAAGTAGCACGAGATCTGAATTACTAAATGACTTGAGCCTCAGCACACAGACGTAAACTCCTCTTAAATACTTCATTGCCATCGTTCTTTAGATCAGTGGGTCCAACCCTTTTTTTTTTTTATTGCTATTGCTAATGAAGCAATGTCTGACTTAATTCATCCTCTCAGTCATTTATATTTCATTTAATCATTTTAAGGAGGCTGTCGAGGTAACATTATACAGTAATTCAAAGGAAGAAACAAAAAAAAATCCAAGGAATAAACATCATTTGTGTTGCAGAATGTTATTTTTCCTTGTTTCTCAGTGCAGAAATTCAGCTCATGACCACTCACAGTGCTTCCAACCCGCAGTTTGATAACCACTGCCTTAAAAAGTATAATGCTAGCTATCTAGTTTTTATTCTTGTTATTTAAACTGCCCATACTAGCTGGATCTAGGCTTCATAATGGCTCCATTCAAGCGTTCTTGACAAGATGGCTTGGAAAGAAAGAAAAGCTGAGTGCTCTCTCCCTCTCTGCATATTCTCTCTCTCTCTCTCCCTCTCTCTCTCTCTCTCTCTCTCTCTCTCTCTCTCTCTCTCTCTCTCTCTCTCTCTCTCTCTCTCTCTCTCTCTCTCTTATCTGCCCCTTGTATTTTTTGCAGAGTGGTCCTGGCGGATCGCGGAGTTGTGTCTAAATCCACTTCCCAGCTACTTAGCCCCCACCACTCCGACACGAGGGCCGACGAGAGCATCTCTCCCCCTCTCGCAGACCCCGGCTTGAACCCATGTATCACACAGCGAGCCATCACAATACAGTAGAATGGGCACATGGACAGTTATTGTTTGTTTGCACTATTTATGTCAGTGTACAGTCTGAGGCAAATGGCTCCGTAATGCAATCATTTATTCTTGCCATCCTGCGCTCCCGTCCATTAGGCTAATGATATTCTGTAACCGTCCTGGGCTCCCTAGCTGTTGAAATCATGAATGTGAGAAGTAGGAGAAAGTAGGGAGACCACTGCTTAATTGGAGGGCCGTGATCAAATTCCACTGTCTGGAAACATCTGCACCGTGGTGCCCTCGAGCAACAGACCCAGTTCCCAGCAGCTCCAAAGAAGCCGCCCCGTTGCCGTTCTTGTGATCTAACCAACATTTGAGGTGCAGAGAGCGGGATTGCAACAGGAGATCAATAAAGAATCAAAAGAAGGCAGTTTGATGCTGTCTGTCTTCTTAAGGTTTCAAAGCGCATGACACGCCTTCAGTGACATTAACTCTCCATTTGAAGGCTTCTCTGAACACAGTCCATCTAAAAATAATGACTTTCACCAGAGTCTTCACCAGTCACGAGAAGCAGCAAAACAAGTTTCGTTTGCGCGGCAGCAGAGACGGAGCAGAGAGGTGTTTTTGTCTGTTAACAAGACCAAGAGTCTCCGCAGCCATGCTGGCAGCTCTGCGAGGCTGCACTCAGGTAGATGCTGACATCTTATTCTCACAATAACGGCGTGCAGATGTTTAAGTGAAAACGCTGACCTGCTGGTGCCGCCAGATGAAATGTAAGCGGACCACACAAGCTGATAGGATTCATCATCTGGGCACCATGAAAGTATCAAATTCTAATCCATCCAATTGTTGCTGAGACATTTCAGTCTGGACCAGAATGACGGAGTGACCAGCCGATGTACCAACATTGACATCCTCTATCCAGAGACTGGTACAGAACGTAATACGCTTTGTTTTCACTCAAACTTGTGTATGCACTCAGTAATTGGCTGCAGAGGATCAGGGACTGGAAAATGATGATGATGAGTGCAACGGCTCTTTGAGTTTGCCTCCTCTGATTCTTGTCTCTGATACATAAATAACATCAAATCACAGCAGAGTCCTGTCAAATTAATTACTCATTATCACCATATATCCTTTTAATCCGTATTTTGTGGGCACCATTACAGCTGAAATGCCAGTGTTATCCCAAAGCATTACAGACACATTTTGTAATGGAACTTTCCTCTGTTTGGACTGTCAAAAATTCCTGCCCAAATCGTCCTGACTAAAGTGCATTAAAATGCACGGACAGTCAAGCTATAATTACTGGGCAAAAATACCCCATGCCTTAATCCACATGGTAATAACGCAATTAAAGTGGTGTTTCTTGGACTTGGTAATCTTCTGTGACAAGGCTTACAATTCAATTAACCCCGTTTTAACACTTTGTTTCAACTTCCTGTGAGGCTAATTTGCTTTCAACTTACTTCAGTTGCTATAATTATGCCTTAAGAAATGTCCAATTTCTGAATTATCAGTTGTTTATGTCAGCGAGGCACTGATTTTCTGTGGATGGGATCTGCTCTTATCCAGCGGGATGCCTGAAAGAGCATTTCTTAAGTCTTCCTCCTAACAGAATGATAGCTTTGTCATTTATAATAATGTTGGGCTGGCTTTATTGTTCGCTACTGATGTGTTAGACTTGTTGCGCTCGCACAAATTGAACTGAACCCCGGAGCCGAGTGTGGAAAACAATGCACAATCACCTCTAAAATCAGGTGTGAAATACATTTGAAATTGGAAATAGTCTCTTATTCTTTTTTTTTCTCTGATTCTCTTTGCTGTAAAGTTGTATGCATGCATGATGAGAGAGTTTCAGCTTGATACAATTTCCGATAATCTCATAGTACAACCGGAGCTGCACTCCTCCTGACATCTACCAAAGCCAGCCGCGGATCTAACCCATTTAATCACTCCTTTCTTGTTCTCTTTCTAAGCTCATGCTGGCTGTGACATATTGAGCCGGCAAACTTTCCATGTTCTCTCAGAGAAGGTCATTGGGCCAGGCCCAATCTAGCCTCTGAAACTGAGCCAAGATTTCCACTGCTGTCGTTCAGATTAGTATTAGACGTGAGCGCCTTTCCTAAGCAAATCAGACAGTGTGAAGGACAGAACCATTCTTCCATTCAAGCACGCCTGCTTCTTGTTAAAGAGAGACAGGGCAATAAGTTGTAGGACAAAGGGAAGTTTGTGGGAAGTCTTCACATTTCATGAATGCTTATTTTTAAATGTCACGTGCGGGTGCGTTGTGGCAGTTTAGGAACTGGAACTGTACTGAGAAAGCGTTTAATCTTTAATCATTTCAAGAAATTCTGACCACATGCCTGTTCCGGTGATTTTTCTGGGTGACACCGGTGCAGCCAGCACACTCTGTATCGAATGCTGACACATGATACGGGGGCAACAGGATCTAACATTCACTGCTAAAGGACAGCGCAGGACACACAGTGTGCAGATATGTGAGCACAGAACACTATGTCTGCATTGTGGATCTGACACCATTTGGATATGAAGCACATTTGAAGAGTTTTGTTGCAAGCGTGGACAAATTTGGTGGGTGAATTGGTATCGATTCAGCTCTGTAGCACTTGGAAGGACAAACTTGCACCTGGACTCAATCAACGTTGATTGGAGGGTGGCAATGTGCCCGCGTGCACACAACACAGCTGAAAGGACACACGATCTAGTTCTGCGCAGGAGGAGTTAATAATCAACCTTCCAGACTTGTAATTAATGCTTTTACAAACTCACATTTAACTTGCAAATACCCAGAAGCACGATACTTTGCATGTCACCCATCAGCTGAGAGCAGGAGGCCCAGACATGATCAAGACCTCTGCGTAAGTTCTCAGTTCATGTGATTTTCCCACAGTGGGTCGCCTCACAGAGGTTAGGTGCTGTTTTGCAGATTTGTGTGGATTAATTGGAATTTTTGTGTCAGTTATTCAAGTCCCCTGTTGTTTGTTTGCTCTTGAATTACTGCTTCCCCGGATTTCACTGAGGGGTTCAATTCAAAGTTTTGCTTTTATGTTTTCAAAACCCTCCCCATGTGTTTGCTCTTGCAATATTATACCCTCAGTGTGTAAATGCTAAGCAGTAAAAAGAGCAAGGACAAAGATTCGGGGCTGCAGTGTTGCATCAATAACAGTTGGGTTTCAAAGGTAAAGATTAAGCCCTGTTTGGTTAACAAGATTTCTTTACTGCACTATAAAAATACAATGATATCAAGAGGACCTATTTTTAGCATTAACGATACCTGTCCTCCTCATAAACCCAGTTTTTAGCTTACATTTACTCTCCTCTATCCTTTGCTTGTTTGTCTGCTTGTTGCAGAGTCCCATTTTAGATCCCTTGTCTGCAGACTTGTTGGCATGCCGACCGGATGGCTCAGTTTTGGGATTATGTCAACGCCTTCAGCAGATGCTATTGCATTACATAAAGAGATATGCCATGCTGGAGAGACTCCACTCCCTCCTAATGTGTGCATTCTGGCCACGGGCAACAACTTCCCATCCAGTCCTATCACTGACGTGGCAACCAAAGATTCTGGGAGCGTTCCCAAAGCTGCGTCACATCACTTCTCAAAGGTAAATTCTCACCGAGGTAGTTGAAGTTGTATGGCATAATCTGTGACAACTGGGGGCAGAAAGACTCCTAAACAAACTTTAAAAACAAGCTTTGATGTCATCTTATGTGCTTAGGGCGAGCATGTGAAGAAGATGTCCTGAATATTGTCAGTACGTGTCAAATTTTTGTAACATTTCTATTCGAAGTTAAAGCTTGTGCATGCTTGTATCACACATCCCACTGAGAGTCTGACAATCAGCCCACTGTTTTATTTGCTTGTTGATATCCCAACAGCTCCCAGATAAGTTGGTAGGCCAGGCCCGGGCCTGTTTTTAGAGTGGGTGGGTATTTGCAGTGTATTGTCACCCAACACACATGACTATATGTGCATGGGAAGGAATTAATAGTTGCAAATCATACCAGATGTAAAGTGACAAAATCTACAGACTTTGTTCTTCACAAAAATACATTCTAAAGTTCATCTGAAGCTGATGTGAGGCTTCAGCAGCCTGAATTAAGCTGACTTCTTTTTTTTTTGTACAAAATTCCCTCTTTGTGTTTCCCCCAGACAGTTTTTTTTCTGTCTGAGCTGCAGTGCAGGAATAGTCGCACATAGAGGGAATTTCATTCTACAAACGCTGGAACTTTAAAGATACCCACTTCATTTGCGCTGCTCAGAGACTTCTCCGAAATCCATTTTTGCACAGTTTGTCTCCCTTCCCTTTTGTGATTTGAAGGGTTCTCTTAAACCACAATGGACAGCGGCCAGTACCTTTCCAGTGTATATATGCATGTGAGTATTGTTTTAAGACAGACTTGAAAAACTGTGACCCAATACTTAAAGTGCACAGGTCTATGGTTCAGTGTAAATCTGTCTGCTGAGAGGTGCCAAGGTGTCTTGGCAGACATGTTGTTGCATTTGCATTTTTAGTTTTCCTTCACTGTCTCTCTTGCAGACAGAAAAATATGCATATGTTAGGGCTGTCACTATTTCCATAAAAAAATCATTAGAACAAACGTGGTCTTCGTCAGAATTAATTTGAATGTACTGCAACGTGGCTTTATCTTAAACTGCATCACAGAAATGACGTTCTGTTCCATTTGTGGCGAGCTACCTTTAGTGACAAGCTAACATTATGAAGCGGCTATATTTTACAGAGCTGACACTCAGCCTCTCCACAATTTTCTCACACTTTATAATCCAAACTGCAGCCTCACAATACTCGTCAGCCTGCGTGGTGTTATGGTTGCTCGTGTTCTGAGCCTGTTGCACTTGCACGCTGAGTCTTAGTCATTTCAATTCATTATTTAATATTTGAACGGCAGTTTATATCTAAAGTGGAAAGTTGCAGCTCAGAAGCGTGCACACTCCGAAAACCCCCAAATGATGGTACTCAGTGACATTATGTAAGGCCTTCTCTCAATTAAAATCAATTTCACCCAGGTCTGATATCCCAGTGGAGGCACAGCAGGCTCTGTGATGGAGAGAGAGGAGAGGAACAGGGCGGAGCGGCTATTTTTACCTAAAGCCCAGGAGTGAGCGCAACACAGAAGGTGAAGCGGGAGGAGAGTGGAATTTGGGCAACGTTTGGGAATGTGAATTGCGTAACGTTAATCATCTGGACAGCAGAGACATTAACTGTGCATGAAGCTCGGTCTCTGGACATTGCATGTACTGTTCAAATACTGACAGAGGGCGCGTGTGTGTGTGTCTGTGAGAGAGAGAGAGGGAATCAGAGGCAAAAAGAGGAAGGACATGGTTTATTTCTGTGTGAATCAGGGACTAAGAGAGGACACACTGTGGTGTGTCTGTGTGTGAGGACAGCGTGCCTGTGCTGAGGTGATATACAGTGCCCCGACTTACTCTTGTAGATGAAGTGCACTTTGCTTAAAGCTACACACCCCCAAAGGAATAGACTGTGTTTTCCAACTCACTTTTCGGGTTGGGAAAACACACTGATGAAAAAGGATGAGGCTATAGCAGCACACTCAGTCTTTCGCAGCAGCCCCCCGTCACACACTAACATCATTACTATTTCAACTCCAGTGCCTTCTAACAAAACTCTGCATATTTACAATGTGTGTGTGTATCCGCCATTGTCTTGTTAAAATTTTTACAATGGCTGCTGAGCGCCTTCGCATACCGAATGCAATATTGCGCCTTAATATGCCCTAGTATAATGCCTACAGATTTGGAGAGTGCTGATACGGCACATTTCGCAGTGGGAGCATCTGAGTGGCGCGAAAGCGGAGCGTTCACCCCTGAGAGAGCGAGGGGGCTCACCTTTTGTTATTATTTTCGGAGGCGCCGATTCGTGCTGACCTACTTTGGGAGCAGGGATTGTTGAGGCACGGAGCACCAATGCAAATGAAATCTGTTGCTTCCTGCCTGTTGGATTTCAAGGATTTCCTGGCACATGATGCAACTGGGGAAAAAGAAAAAAAAGACTAGATGTCATATACTTACTGCAGTTTCATGGACACAGTTATCTTTTTATCTGCTACTTTGGAAGCTTATCTGGACTCATCATTATTCCGTGTTTTCCGTCGGTTGTTTTCTTGGAAATGTTATCGAATCGGCAGCCTTACCAGTTCGGCATCAGTATCAGTCCGAATTCTTGACAGCAGCCCGC
Source organism: Amniataba percoides (assembly GCA_037176925.1). NCBI lineage: Eukaryota > Metazoa > Chordata > Actinopteri > Centrarchiformes > Terapontidae > Amniataba > Amniataba percoides. The sequence continues at coordinate 10,260,079 of JBAJHX010000042.1, read as the reverse complement.
TTGGTTTACCTACAGAACCTTACATAAACCTGCTCAGCATTGCAAATGACAGTGATCACACTGTGCGACACTCCACCTGCTTGACAGGTAGCTGTCAAAAATACCTGTCATTCTGTCAGCCACACAGCCCAGCCACTGCCATCGACTCCATGTGTTTTTTTTGTTTTTTATACAAGGCATTTTGGTCTTGCAGCAAAGGAAGATGAGGACAGTGTTTCTCTTAAATTATATTTTGATGGGTAAGTGCCATCATATGGTGCTGAGGAGACTGTGACCAAAAAAAAAATCACTATGAGTTACAGATACTTTCAAGAAAGCCTTCTTTTTACAGGTGTACAGTTTTTGTAGGACTAACTGTGGTGCATTGTCTGATTATCACACTAAAGTACACAGTGTTCTGCAATGAAAGAAGTCGATAAAACTTTAAGTTCAAGTGGGTTTATCCCCACAGTATGTCTAACACAGACTGTTCTGACTTTAAAACCTTTTCTATCACCTTTTTATGTACATGCAAATCCAGTTCCTTTTGAATTAGTGACCGCAGCCACATGCAAAAGTACTTGTAGCTCGACAATGTCTTTTTATTACACACTGTAAATGTAGACACACGGTTAGCAATTGGCCATTTTTTGGTGGGTAGGAGAATCAGAACCGCTGCCGTCCCTCCGGGGGACAGAGTGCTCTAAATGTGGTGTGGCCTTTGTAGCCACGTGTGAAATATGATTTGGTGAAGGATGTCATTTGAAGGGGCCCGGTTCTGCAGTTATGACAGCCCCCGAGCACTCTCTTACACAGTCTCACTGTCTTTTCCGCCGCCTCTGTATCGCCGCATCTCGCCGCTATCTTATCTATCCTTCACACATTCTCTCACACCTTTTTCTCTCGCTCTCTCCTCGCCTCCCAGTGGCTCTTTCATTGGGCTGCTTTAAAGCCAGATGTTCTTGCGCTGCGAGGATGAATGGGGGAGGTGGGGGGGTGACGAAGGGGAGGGGCAACCAAATGACTTGTAGCTTCAGAGTAGCTCATTCCCTACACAATAGACTCACTTTCTCTCCAACCCCTCTTCCTATTTTTTTTTCTTTTTACTCCATATTTCCATTTTTCATATGCTCCCATTTTTGCCTCCATTTTATTTTCTTTCCCAGGATCTCGCATGCATTATACACCCGAAAAACACCCACATACGCAAACTAACTCTCTCTGCCTCCTTTCTGCTTGTCATGTAATGCAGGTGACCCAGTTCTAAGTTGAACCAACCGTTTGATTTGAATTGGGGAAAGAAACTGTAGCTGTGATTCAGGCTGTCTTCAATACCGCTGCGGCGCACGCAGGAGATAAGAGGTGTGATCTCAGTGGCCTGGCCCTGTTTTCAAACCCAGATAATACTCTCTCAAAATCAGATTCCCACAACGGCACACTGGCCCCTGTAATTGTCTGCACTTGAGCTGCAGTGGATTTCTCCCGTACTGAACTTTTGCACAGTGCAGGGGGATGAATAATTCTTTTCTTATAACCGAAAACCGTCTAAGGCACAATGCGATCCTTTTTTCTTTCTTTTTTTTACTCACCAGTATTTCTAAGTTAGAAATGTCAATTTGCCCAGTCCTCTCTCTCTCCTCGACTATAATCAACGACAGCTCCTATTTTTGCAGATTATACAGACATCGGTGTAAAGAGAGGAATAAAAATTGCCGCCATGCTGAGTTTACGCCTGACAAACAACATCCACGCGGAGATCTGACACTGCAATTTGCACTTACACACAGAGGCAAATCCTAGCCTTACTCAGATACATTTCCAGTACAGGCCTATTTTGCAAATCAATCATGCAGCACAAAATAGTGGCGCAGAGACTTATATTTTCCAACTGCCCAGAGTCGGAAAGCAGCGGGGGGAAAAAAAAAAGAAGCTGAGATGTGGCAGGGTGTTTATGGAGAATATGAATGAAGGTAGCATGCAGCTTTTATGCCTCCTAATAAGCCCCCAAGGCTGGGGAACATTACGACTCTACAGTTTTACAACCACTGATGGTCTGTTCAGAGATGTACATTGTGCCTCTCTTGGGTGCGTGTGTGCGTGTGTGTCGGTTGGGTTGGGCTGGTTTTCAGCAGGGGAGGGGGTTGGATCAGACCCATAGCTGTCTACTAAAACGATCCCCATGAATATCTGGCCATGAATCAGGCTGCCAGACTTCCTCTCACATGATGCTCCTCACAAACGAAATGCTTGATAAATACAGAAAAGTGTGCATGTGTGTGTGGGAGGGGGGGGTGAGTGAGTGCTTGTGTGTACGAAAGTGTACGCACGCTTTTGGGGTTCATCACTGCAAATGGATTGGGATCTGACAGGCATTCCAATGAGCTGCTACGATGGCGTGATGAAATCATTACCCCCTCACTAAAATTGTGTTCACATTCAGAAGATGGCTCACAGTTGTTGTGTGTGTGTGTGTGTGTGTGAGAGAGGTTCCGCGCATATGTGCACCTTAATCGTGTCACGTCCGGGGTGGCGTGTGATGTTTTTTTTTTTTTTTTGTCGTGGGTGCGTGTGCATTTGTGTCTGCAGGGCGCAGTCCATCAGCGAATAAACGAGGGAGAACTGACGCAACTGCACGAGAAAAGAGTGAAGCGATTTCTCCGACGCGGATCCGAGATGAGGTTTGCGGCCATAACCAGGCGCCACCGTAGGAGCTAATTCAAAGTTATCGACATGTGCTTGGCTCGTATCTCGTGCTGCATCCTCGCGTGTAGTGCTCAGCTTCCAGATTTAACAGCTGTTTATTTTTCATATGCCATCCGTGGATTGCGGCTCAAAATGTTGGGTTTATTTGTATATTGAAACTTGATGAAATTAAATTGTCTAATTCGGGCCATTTTGCATTTATGTGTTTGGATAACACCATCTCCGACTGCTGGAGAGCTCTCTGTGATGGGAGACCACGGAATAGACGTTCTTGCCAGACAGGAAGTAGGACAGCGGGGTCCTCATGAAACAGGTGGCACTAGATGTTTGGTGAAGTAGACCTGTGGGTCCTGTGGTGTTTTGTGTTCACACGTCATAAAAATTTCAGCTCCATGTGAGAGCATTGCAGAATTTGTTTGGGCTATGCGAGTGATACCACTCAAACAACCTGGCTTACAGATAAGCGTGCTTAATGGAGTTATCAATGGTTTTAAAGATAACTAAAAAAAAACATGAAGACACATCTGTGTGACCCATTTACAGGTTAGAGTATCCTTCAGGTGATCGATCATCTGGCCCTCCTCATATCCATCATGACATGATAACTGTTCCTGAATATACCCAATCCAGACCTCGGACCATTTGGTTTGCACAACTTTTTAAAACGGTCTGGGATGATTTTAATTTAGTAATTTTGTTGTTTTTTGTTGTAAACAAGTAATGGGAATAAATGTGTCCTCATCATTCGCCATACTGTTTCCTGCAGCTTAAAGAAAAAAAGCCATCAGGCGCGTACACTGTCAAATCACTATAGACTGGCTAAATGTTTGCAATTTTGTGAGGGCAGAAGTGCAAGGGCAACATTATCTTTGGTACATGGATGAAGGAAGCAGACGCAGGAGAAGCAACAAAGCTGGCATTAGAAAAGTTCCATCCTGGACTGAGAAAAATCCTTATCTTAACAGCTCTGTATAGCTAGCACACTTCAAAGATGCTGAATACATTAGTTTTAGGGGGTGTTATTCAAATTTGTTGATCCCTTTTGGCCCTTCATAAGCATATTAATAGTATTTTGTCACACAAATGGCTTCTGGTCATTGAGGCATAATCAAACAATGAATTGCAGTGTGCCACCAATAAACGGTTTAAAGCCAGGACAAAACAATGTAATATTTATGTGTTTGAGCCATTGTTCTGTATTGCATTATACTATATTCTGTATTTTCTTTTACTGTGTCTAGCTTATAAATGCTTAACTGTGGCTGTTAATGGCTGGAATCCTGTGCTTAATTTGTGAGATATATATTTTCTGTGTTGCAAAATGAAAATATGGTTTTAGTTTTTTTTTTTTTTTTTTCATATTAATACTTGGCCCATTAGCTTTATATAAGAGTTCCAGCTGCCCTGTGATAAAAAGAGCTATCTTTTTTTTCCTTTCTGTTACAGTAAATACTTTGATGTTTTCAAAACTCATTGAATATGAACCACTTTGATTTTAGGTACAAAACTCGCCTGCAGTACGATTAGCCGTGGCAATGCATATCTCCCAGGATATCTGCTAAATCTGCACCCAGCAATTTTCCAGAAAGATTACACACAACACATGCCACGCTATCAGCTAAATCTGCGCAATTAGAACCCGAGCAGTGTCTCTTTGGTAGATTCTAGAAGTGAATCCATTATTTATGCATTTTAATGTTGGGTAGTGCTAATTTGCAATAGTTTCATTAAAATGGCAACAATAGATTAACCGCACAGAGAGATCAATTTCTTAAAGCATCCATTTGCAGTATTTAGAAAAAAGGGGAAAAAAATCTGGAGGCTGTTGTTGATGCTGTGTGTGCGTGTGTGTGTGTGTGTCTGCATGCTCTCATGTGTACACTGCGAAAAAGAGAGCATCTCTGTGTACTCTCCATGTTGGGCAGCCCTTGCGGCGTGTGGAAATATGGACACAGTGTGTGCTGGCTTTTTGATTTGGCTTGCCGCTGTGACACTACGTATAGGACCAGTGGGCCTCTGCCACTGAAACAAATGGTGGTCGGGGGGTAACACAGAGCACCACTACCACTGCCAATCAGAAGGTGACGATTTAACCTGGCAAATTACACCATTGCCCCTATATTTTGAAAGAGGCATGCAAGAAGCAGGTGATTGCAGCATCACGGTGCTGCTCTTTTAAATTAAGAACATTTAATGTGGCAAGACCTCATTTATTCAACTGTCACTGTGTCTCCTCATTGTGCAGTCCAACGCACAGACAATGTATTGTATATTTTCACTAATGTACACTCACGTAACACTCAGACACAGTCACATTCCTCCGTTAATGCTTCCCAGAACATGGCGGCCGATACAATCGATGGCTTTCTAAAAATATTTAGACTAGAAAGGATCAATGTGAGAGATCATTCCCATTCTACTCCGATATGTATACACAAATAGACCATTGATGGTATTGAGTGCCCTTAGGGCTCTATGCTTATGTTGCCTCGGTGTTGAGGTGATGCTCCTGGCAGAGTCAGGGTGTACAGCCACTACTACTATATCTGGCTCCCCTTCCCTGGTGCACGCAGAGCTTTTTACATTTCATAATGCAAGGTTGAGCTTGTCTCGGGGAATATAAAACCTCGAGCTTAGAATAATGCCCGTGAAAGGCGGCGCGTGCCCTGTCAGAGACACTTTGCTTCGCAGTGTGATTATGTTGGGAGATTTTCCTCCGCCATGACTTTCAATAGAGGATGTATTTTTCTATCTACGCTCTCGTGCCAAACTTTCTAACCCGGCTGTTGTCAAGTCGTTTGCATTAGGCTTTCTTGGGAAGCCATTTGATCGCTATCGGACTGATCGCTGCACGTTGGCATGTCAAAGCAGTTTGGAGGTGTCAGCTGCGGCGCATAGGGAGCACGGCTTCCAGTCTTTAAGATAATCTGATACAGTGTTTTAATTGATTTGTTTTTATTTGGTTTTCAGTGGGTTATGGTCCATTGAAAGGGGTCCACCCTACCTCTTGTGTGTGATGTTCTTTTTACTGTTGTGTATTTATAAGTAATTCAGCTGCTCCACCAGAGATTAGCAGTGAGAAACTAGTCAGTATTAAGATGTGGGAGGGAAGGTTAAAAGAAGTTCTGCAGTGTCTTACATCAATGTTTTATTCATCATCTTGTATTATTTTGATACTTTATCTCTTCCCTGCTCACCTTTTACTTACCTGGGCAGGTTCCAGTTAAATGAGGCTGAGAGGGTAAAATATCATTCACTAAAGAAGGTTGCAGCTTTTCCTTATGTTTTTAGGGTTCATTTTTGCCTTTGTTTCTGAAGCACCTCTGTTACTAAATGCAACATTTCTTGGCACTTTGTCCTGCCCGTAAACATACTTATTCAACATCACATTTAAAGTTTCCCAGTCCCGGCAACATTTGTCCTTTATATATGGGGTGGCGGCCCAACATACATTAAAAAAAGAAAAAAAAATCCTTTGGTTCCGCTCCTGTGGTTTCAAATCCTTGAGAAAAGTTGACGGTTGGTTAACTTCATAAGAAAATGCCACACCGTAGTCCTTCCTCCCACTATTTTTGTGTCTGACTTTCCACTCTCTCTGTCATGCATACACCCATTAGTGCACAGTGACTACCTGCGTAACACATCCACTATCACACCAGCATTCCCCCAGGACTCATTATTCCATCAATGGTGTATTAAATGACTGTGAAAAGAACAGTGTCTTTGTGAATGTATGCACTGAACTGGCTGCCATGCATTCTTCAGCCAAGATAAACAGGCAAATATAATTGGTCCATTTTGCTCCAGCTCAGTGTGGCCAAAGCCTGGAAACCAGGATATCACCTGCTTTACATTACCCCGACATTCACATTGCCCCAGCACGGGAGCCCTCGCTGTCGTCTTATCACTGCACCTGGTGGCGAAATGAGTCGGGCGCTGGCATGGCTGCGGTTCAACATTAACAACAAGAGTTTCTGACAACTCGTGGTGTGGTGGACCAGTACATGAAGATGCATATGTAAGCCTTTAGCACTTGGGGAAACAACAATGCACATTTTGGCTGACTGCAAAGGGCAGTGATGCATATTAACGCACAGTGGCAGCAATGCAACCGAATGGGTTGATAATGTGATATGTCAACACAATCTGACTGCCGTACCTCAACTAATTCTGTCTGTTTGATGTGTTCATGCATGCTATGTTAAATAGTGTGTATGTTCATTTTTGCAATAGAAGCAATCATACCTGCACACAGTTTACAGGCTGTTATACCAGACACAGTGTTGCATGTTGGGGCTCTTACTCTCAGGTAGTTGGATATTTGTGAGTGTCTGCAGGAGAAAGGCATCGCTCCCTAAATGTATAGTCCTGTTGGTGAGAGAAAAAGGATGATGAATATGTATTACAGGTAGAGCTGCGCTGCACTATGCACTAAACTTGTTCAGTTTGATAGCGTTGCACTGCTCATATGATGCTCCATATCAAATCTGAGCAAGCTTGACACAGGCCTTTTCTTGAGCTCACGAAACCCGGCGGCAGAGATGCACAACAGCTGAATGAACGTGAGCACGCACTGGAAATAAACGTTCTAAATTCACATAAATCTAAATACTGATGCAGGCGGAGGTGGACGAAGTTGAACTCTGTGTGGTGCAGCAGTAAGGATGCAGCAGCGGGCACGCACAATGCAAACCAAGTTGTACTGCGTGGACCTATCCCGGTTGTTGGAGCTAGGTCATGGTCATATATGATTTAACAGTATGTGGAACATGTGACGATAAAACTTCCACGCCTGCCTGAACCAGGACAGGGTTCCATTGATCTCCTTCATCTTCATCATCTCAACTTCATCCCATCACTCGTGTGTCCCTCTAACGGGATTTGTCCAGCGGTACATCGCAGTATTGCTCGAAAGTGCACTCATCAGCAGGTTGGGAACTTAAACATCATGTCTGTTGGAAGAGGATATATGGAGGGTATTACAGCATGGAATTAACCAGCTCCACAGCATTGCTTATGACTTAGCTTGCTATCAGGGGGCAATGCTCCGGTAGAGCCAGCCTTCCCACGGAGATCCATAAGCCAACAGGCAGTTTGGGCAGAGAGACAGTTTCATTCCTTGATGCCCTCCTGACCCTCTTCTTCCCCCCCGCTCTACCTCCTGAAGGGAATGCTGCAGTTACTAGGCAACAAGAAGGAGGGGGGGCTGCAGCCATTATAGAGGACTCTTATTAAAGCTATATATGAGATGTAAATATGCTCAAGTCCATAAAGTCCTGTCTACAACTCTCAGTCCAGGAATAATGTAATTCTATAAATTCCCTTTTTTAGATATTTTTATAATCTCGTTATGAGATAACATTAGTCAACTATTTCTTTAGTGGAGGGTTATCCCAAAGTGCATGTTATTGTGAAAAAAGCATTAAATAAAAATTATGTTTTGGCACACCCCATTGCTCCATTTGCTTCCCCCATTAAATTCACTCAAATTCACTCATGTAGGACAAGATTTCTAATTGCCGTATTTAATGTGTTAATGATTTAATTATTCTTTTAATTAATTTGTTACGACTAAATGATTGACTTAATTCAAGGGCTCTTGGCTTGTCTTTGGGGAGGGCGGGGGCATAGGCTTCTGCAGATGACTTACTGATGCTTTTCTGCGTCGAATATCAAAGACAGAAAAACGGGAGTGTGAAGGAGCGATGCAACAAATGCATGCACGCGTTGTCAGTCCTGTTTATTTCAAGACTGACAGAGAAAGCAGCTCTGTTTTCCCTCCCCAGTGAGAAATGACTGTGGGCCTAATCTGAAGTAAACAGGCTCACAAGGCCTCTTGGGGGGGCGTTGTGGTTTCTCAAGCACATCAACCACCCCAGCCTCAGCATCAAAGGGATCACCATTTTTAATTGAAATGCCTTTTAATGTATAATGTAGTTCATTTATTTAATTTAGATTCGATAGCCACAGAAAAGGAATTGAGCTGGAAAGGTCAGACAAAATATAAGCATTCCAGAGCACCCCAGCTCTATTAGTTTTTCAAACAAATCTACCTTCGCAGACTATGAAAATGTGGCGTGAACTTTTTTTTCAGCAGCTGCAAATTGCCTCAAAGTTTTATTGATGATAGAGTAAAAACCTCAGTTGATGGATAAAGAGGCTCCTGTTCAGTATGCGGGGGATACAGCGTACTGTCGAAGGGATGCTTTTATCTCTCTCCTTGCAGCTGAGACCCTACATTTTCTTTATATGTGCCATGTGCACGTTGTCAGCAGATGTAAATCATTGTTTTACTGTCAATCCGCAACACTTACCGACCGTCCCATCCTTTAGAAGGAGGCTGCATGTCATTTGCATGGTATTTGATGCACGTTGATCACCTTGAGCACCGGTGTGTTTTCTTTTTGGCCATGCGTAGGTTGAAAAGGAGGATTGTAAATGTAGCATGTTGCAAGTTTATTATCATGTGACATAGGCAGAGGTGAGCCGTGGAAGTTGATGAAGCAACCGATTTTTGCCCATAATTTGAAAATGAGTTGTGTGTGCATGTTGCATCCTGAAAGAACTAGATAACGTTTTTGTGAATGCGCATATTAAATTTCTCTCCAAGAGTCAGAGGAGAAGATCAGTATATATAATCTCATGTCTGTTTGTTAAATATGGAGCTGGGGGATGATTAGCCTACCTTCCCACAAGCTTTCCCTGGCTCGCTCCAAAAGTCAAAAGTATACCAACCAGTACCTCCAAAGTTCACTGATTAACATGCTCAGTGTTTGTTTTATTCAAAGTAGAAATGCAAAAAAAAAAATGCAATTTGTGATGTTAGAAATTGGATGATGTATCTGTTTGGAAAAAAAAAACCATTTATCTGTCCACCCAATAATAGTTACAGGTACACATATAGCATGTATTGTATTAGCCTTTTGCTACATCAAAGTTTGTAACTGGATTGAATAAAGGAAATGTGGTTTTAATTTGTCAGCTTTATAGACTTTAGGAATTTTAAAGAGAGACTGGCTAGCTGTTAACCCCAGATTCATATTTAACACATAAGCGGAACTCCTTTTCTTCCACTTCAAAGTTCCTTTTAAGTTTGGATAAAAAGCCCCTTTTAATGTAGGACAGAGGATCTCGAACAAATCATTACTTGCAGTGAAATTACTCGCAAACTTCCTTGCAAGACCACTCAAGTGTGCCCATAGTGGCCTTGTATTTCTCACAACCTAGTGAGACACGGTATCTAACTCGCTTGATGGAGAGGCACAGAATGTAATCTGGGATTAATTACTGGAATTCACTGCACCGCACCGCGCCTCTCTTCTCCTGCCGGCTCTGAGGCATCTGGTGGTGTCCAGGCTAATCTGGATGACAGTGGATTTGGATGGCAGCTGGAGGATGCAGGTATCACTTAGTATATGAAGCACCATTCTCAACTCAAGAATGTGTGAGCGCGAAGCTTTGAGGGATAATTGTTGCCGGTATTGTAAATGACTGATGTGCACAGGTCCATTTCCGCATGTGTGTATCCTCTTTGTAAGTGTTTTTTTTTTTTTTTTTCATTCATTCAAACACGTTTTTGGTCATGTGAGAGAGTAGGTGAGTAAGTAGCGAGTGGAGAAGCCTGACAGGAGGCCTACGCAGGCTGTCGAGCCACGGGTGTTTACAGTTAAAATATTTGCCTGTCTAGGGGATCTGAGAAGCAGGAGATAAGGCAGAGACAGGCCCTGTCATGAACAGAACTGTCTGTCTCCCTCCCACCCAAGTCCTCTTTATTAAAAGAACATTGATTTCTCTTAGCCTTTGATAATCCCCCCCACCGGAGCCTAATCAAAACACATCAAATGTTTGCCACCAAGGACAACCACGTCAAAAAAATTCCTCGCTCACCGGCTGCCTTGTTTTGCAGCACCGCTTTACTGCAGCGTGTGTCGATGCGAAATGAGGAACAGTGCAGAAAGTTTTTTTTTTGTTCTTTCGAATAGCCCAAAGAGACAGTTCATCATATGTTTAAAGTCTCCTAAATTTTAAAACATCTTTACAAAAACTTTGTCACAGAGCTGCAGAAATTCCTGCACAAGTCGGAAACTGCTGCTGTTTTGCTTCCTCCAGTGGAGCTTCTCGCCTTAGGATGTATGTGTTTACACATCATTGTCAGTTTATAAAGTGGTGCGCACATATTTTGTATGTGTACAGGAACCCACCCTGGATTCTCCTTCCTCCACAGGTTTTATGGTTTTGCAGCGTTCCCATGGTGACAGGGTGGTCCACATCAGGAGTGCGGGGCAGGTTAGAGCTGTAGCCTAAACAGACATCTGGGCTTGTCTCCCAGTTACTGGGTTGGGCCCCTCCTGGGCCTGGCGATGAGCGAAATTATTTTTAATGGATCTTCATAAAACCATCTGTATGAGCGCACCTGCACACTGGAAGGCTATCGACAAAATGATTATGACCGCAGGACCCAGAAATTGCTCTAAAATGTGTAATCATTTTGTTTGCTGTATCCACAGCCTCCCTTCTCTTTCATGTGTCTGTATTCTTTGGGCCCAGTTCAACAAAGCAAGGTTATTTTCTTCCTCTTAGGTTTATGGTCGGCATGATTTCCATTTAGATTTGAGGCACTGTTTTTAACGTATAACAGGTCCCCGCTCTGCATTCAAGGAAGCTTTATATTAAATGTCATGCAAATGGGTTGTCTGACATGGCCAGAGGTGCATTGTCTGCAATAACTAAAGGTTAATTGTGGGTGTTAATTTCCACAGATTGTGGATATAATGAAGCTGATTTGCCATCCAAGTTCCATAATGTCTCTCTATCTTTCAAAACAGTGTTGACAGTGTTTGGCAGGCATTTTGGCAGCCTGATGAATTTTCCAAGTGTGCATACTGTTAAACAAAAAAACAAAACAAACAAAAAAAAAAGTTTATTGTTATAGCTGGCTCTGCAAGAAATAAAAAAAAAAATAGTCCATTAGTGTGTCTCAGATTTGCAGTCATGTTTTTTTAATTATCCTCTGTATTTCTTTTTTCGTCTGCTCCCCAAATCATAGATCAATCTACCACAGTGCCCCGTTTTTATATCATCATTTCAAATGCAGAAGGGACCCAACACAATCTTTACTGACAGGTTCAACTGTTTCCACCACACATTCCCCTGTTACTTCTCATCAAATTTGATTTGTATGAAGATATAGCTGATGTTTTATTTATTCCTGCCCTCTGAGACAACACGCAGGTGCTCTCTGGGTGTCATGATTTATACGTACTGAACAAAACAACAAAAAAAGAAAAAGACAGCCACTGTCCTTGCACCTGCTGGCGTATACTTTAATGAAATTCAATGAGATGAAATTTAGCACAACCTCTATTGGGGTTGGCCACATCATTTTGAAGTGCTTCATTACAGCAGTGGTGGTGGCCTGTGGGATATCTTCATTTGGGATGTGGCATGCCTCATTCATCACTATAAGATAAAGAACTAAAGGCCACAGCGTCTGCCGCGACACGGGCAACTTTTTTTTGTTTTTAGTCACACAAGTTCCATTACTCCTTTTGAGTTTTGCATCAAATAAAATTTGAACTAAACCCTACACAATTATCCTGATTAATAGCACTCAACAAAATAAAAGGCCTTTAATGTGTCATGAGCTCATGTAAAACACACTCACTGGTACAGAATCAGTAAAAATAGTTGTACAGCTGTGTGCGCTGACTCCCATGAGTCCCCCAGGTGTGTGTGCTCATATGTGTGTCAGATCTATGAATGCCCTGCCAGATTATTATTCTTTAGAGCCAGATGTTCCTCTGATTGGAGGAAGAGGATGGAACATTGAGGAGGAGAGACAACCAAATAATGAGGTTCGCTGCATCGGAGTAGCCCCTTTTCTATCGCTGTTTCACTCATTCTACAGTGCAGTTTGCCACTCTGAGTTTCTTCTGTTTCTGTAACTCTGCTGTGCCTCTTATCTCCCTCCCAGATTTGGCCGTTTTCTCTCTTTTCTGTTTCCCTCCGCGCTCTCTTCGTCTCTATCTTCTCCCACTCAGTGTGTGTGCCACCCCCCCATCACTCTTACTGATGTGGAGGCAGATGCTTCGGGCCCCCAGAAGGAGAGTGTCTCTGATATAAAAAGGCCTAATGAATGGGAGCCGCCTGTTTGTGTGCCTGCCGCCAAGTAGTGCAGCTGCACAGGCGCTGGATGGCACAAACAAAAGCCTCCCTGTCCCCCCCACTCTGCAAATCCGCTGCAAAAGCCAGGATGTTGCACGTGTGCGGCCTCAGATTGAGGCAAATGAGTTAATCCATAACAAGACCTAACACAAAAACAAACAAGTGGGCTTTACTCATTTGTAACTCCAATCCAAAGGGCTTTGTCCCGACATAAGGTGAAGATATTGATGAGGCGAGGCCACTAGATCATTTCCACAACCTCGGCGTCAGCGTGCTGTAACCTCACGCTGGGGTAGCGTCTCTGTGCTGAATTCTCTCTCAATATTTCCCGCCTGTGTTCAGTAGCTATTTTCGGTTAATTACTCCTAATGAATTTGTGTATCCTTATTGTCCTCTAGAGCACTGAAGAGTGGTCTCTTGTCAGAGTGGAGAAAAAAAATTCCAAAGCCATTTTGTCACTCTCTAATCAATCTCCCAGGTTTTGATTGATGTCTGTCTGGTCTACTTTTTCTCTTTTTTTGTGTGTGTGGCAGGGGAAGTATTGTTTTTTTCCCCCTTTTGTTTATTCCATTATCTTAAAGCTTTGTTGGGGGTGTAATGGAAGCTTAGAGGAACAGGTGATGGGGCTAATTAGTCATTAGCGAAGAGATTAGGGTCCCAAATGACAAGTGCATGCTTTACAAGGTCATAATTTGATTAAAGTCGCTACCAGTTGATGGGCGAAGCTACTCTGAGATGATTAACTTGTCGCCCCATTCCTCTGTCTTCTCCTCTCCACATGCCACCAAGATTATCTCTAATTTTATCCTATATATAGAAGCCAATGCATGTTTGTCAGTTCAAGTGTGGCAGGTTGCTTTAGCTGGTTAAATAGTCTTGGGCCCTTTTCATTTGAGACAATGAGACAGTCCACACCATAAACACCAGTTGATCTGTGTCTGCATGTTAGATTATCTTTCTGAAAATATGCAGAACAAAAATGGCTTACTTGTCCTAGGTTAATAATTCCCTGACTCTATACTCAACTGACAGTCTTGATTTGTGTTTCTTGTGCAGGACTTTTAGATATAAATGAATGCCCGTTACATTGAATAACTTGCCCAACAAGATCACATAGTGCTAATTAAGCCCAGCTAAATGCCTCTACATTTTGCAGTATGTTGTCTGTGGCATTGAAACTGAAGTCAAGTCAATTTTTGTTCATGTGGCCCAGTATCATAAATCAATTTAGCACACTGGAATACCAGTGATGCACTTTGTGTCAGCCAGCATTACATGACATGACTGGAGGCTCTGGATCTAAAATGTGGGTGGAGCAAACATAGACAAAGAGTAAGCTATAGCAAAAAGAAGTATGGTGGAAAAACCTTAAAAAAAAAAAAATAATAAAAAAATTAAAAATATAAAAAAAATATTCTTTCATGTCATGAGCATGTCACGATAGTGTCCATGTGAAATTCAGCACTCCAGCTTAAATTACAGGAGTAAATACATTTATTTCAAACTCAGATATCCATGAACATCAGTGTCCCCTCTATTCTTTAGACTCCAGCATTAAGACACTGAAAGACAGCACACCGGGTGCGATATAGAGACAAAGGAAGTTGTTGGAGAACAGTGATGGGAATGTGTTTATCTGGAGAATGAATGTTTTCAAACTTAAAAATAAAGCTTTCCTAAAGTGCACACATGCATCAATGTTGGGAAATAGAACAATAACCATGCCAGCATTAAGGCACACAACTCGTCACAATGACATGTGTTTTGATGATGTGGAGGTTAAGGGTTTAGACTGCAAACAATAGGGTGCTCTGACAGGCGCAATAAGCCGCCGGTGTGCATTGCCCTTAACAGTCACGCCTTTAATGATGTATGTTTTTGACATGTGGATGAAGCAAACCGTAAGTAACTGCAAGTAATACTGTAAGTCTGGGCAATGGCTTTTGCATTTGCTCATAAAAGAATGTGACATCATCAATTATACCTGGGTCATGGGGTCAGAGCAGCCTCCAGGCGCCGCACTCTCCTCCAGAGAGATGCCTTCAGTTGGTGCTCTGAAGCTCTCAGGCAACAAGCAAACCACAATCCTCTCTAAGCAGAAGATATGTTCAGCAGCTCTTTGTGCTCTTTCATAAAAAAGAAGACCGTGACACATGTCCGATCGATTGGCGAGGTGAGAGATTTGGAGGTTTACTCTTTAGTGACCCATCATTTTTATTTCATGGCAACCAATGCTTTGGGAGCTCTAAACTGTCAAAAGGTGGCTCATGCTCGACTGGCACGAGGTGGAGTTTCTACCACAGTCGTTTTCCAAGCGAGAGGCTCTTCGAGGTCTATGTTTCTGCCCTGCCCTTCACCTTTCCCCCGAATCACCTTCTCTCTCCATTGTTTACCAGTTGCTGTTGCCCGCGATCAAATATTGATAGAGGTCAGTAGCAGAGTAAAGTCACCCCATCTCAATTTTTAATGTATAATATCGTATCGCAAATGGTGTTCTCACCACTTTAATGCTTTCGAAGGCAAATACTTCACTACCAGTCCCATTGGTTCTGGATTCAGTTTATAAATATGTTCCCCTCAGGTCCATTGAAAGCCACACTGCAGCTTCATATGTAGTGAACCATGCCACCAGTGAATTAGAAATACACTCAAACCCCTTCAAAAATCGAAGAGAGTCAACATATTTCCACTGCACATCTTAAGTGGCCTTTTGGAGAAAGTAATAACCTTGAATAATCTTTGAAAAAAAAAGAAAAAAAAAGGAGCAGAAGTGGGCTAAGGAGGTTCAGAGAGGCAGGTTGTGGTGGCGAAGTGACTAAGTGTCAAAGAAGCCATGAGTGAGATATTGAGTCCATCTCATTTATGTTTAATACACACATGGATGAGGAGTCAAATTGGTGTTGTGGGGTCAGTTTAGGCAGGTCACTGAGCACTGGAGAACCGCAAGAAAAACCACAAAATGAAAGACAGAGTGTGTGGATGTTTACTGTATGTCTGCATGCATGTGTGAGTGAACAGGTTTATGGCTTCATCTGCCTTTTCCTGGTGTCTTCATATGCTGCCCAGATCACCACAAATTCTCCCTCTCTTCTCCATAAGGCAGTGTATTTTTAGGAATGCACCGATGAAGGGTCAATATATCTGCTTTTCGCTGCTTTTCTCTGTCTCTCTCTCTTTCTCTCTCTCTCTCCATCCTCTGGCAGGGCCTCGTTTATTTTGCTGCCCCCTTGGTGAAGAAGCAATGGCTCCTGGAGGGTGTCATTCGCCACAGCTTTAACAAATGAGCACATCCGGAATGAGCTACGGGGTCGGGGCCACTCCGACAGATGTGGCTTAAGCATTTTAATTCCCCGCCACCTCCTCCTCGCACACACGTAGGCACATGCAAACACACATGTTCAAACATTTCTGCCATCTCAAGGATGTTGGCCAATTCTGCAAAAACATGGATTACAGTCAGCATCAGCATTTTTTTTTTCTTACCATACCGATGCTGGTTGAGGAAAAGGGCATTATATAAGTTTTTATTTTGATTGTGATAGTGACGAGATAACATGACATGGTGGGGCGAGAGAGATGCAATCCCAGTCAAAGTAGAACTTGGGCTGTGTGGTTCATGGTTTGTTTCTTAACCCCTAAACCACAGAGACATCCCATAAACTCTAAACTAAGTAAGGATTATGCTATGATTTGGGCCTAGACAAGAAAAACTCCCTTTTGTCAGTTTAGGTAATCGTGTATGTCCGATGTCCATTTTTTCCACCAAAAGGTTCAGTGTATGAATAAGTAAAAATTGTTCATTTCACTTGGCACAAGATGTTCTACATCCCTGAAGAGTCAGTTCTCGATTCTCCCCCGTTAAACTCAGTCTTACCTTTCTAAAAGCCTCTCTGTGGTAGACGGAGTATCAATGTGAAGAGATCACCGAGGGGACTCGGGTCTCCTGTGGCTCTCTGAAGGCAATACCGCGATTGCTTATTTTAGACGCAGCTTGCGTCTACAGCACAAGGCGGGGTCACTTTACATGCAGGACCAAGCCATGAAACTCTATCCAGCACTCATGAAATAAGAATGCAGTTAAGTGAATTGACGGCCTCTTGCGTCTTTTGCCTGAAAGTGGCCTTTCAGAGGGTTAGTGATTCTGCCCTCGGAGAAAGCACTTGACATAATATACTGAGGAGAGGAAGGGTATAGTTATTTGCTGTTCTTGGACAAGCGTCATAACAAGGCACGATGTATGAACATCTCTCTTGGATCATGCATGCTTCACTGAGTTTTTTCTTTCCTTCAAAGTGCAGTTTTTTTCTTTTTAACCTCCATAGCAAGGGCCATATCGAGAAAGCAGACAGTGTTATTGGCTCTCGTGTGTGTATTGTGTTTTACTGACTTGGAGAACATAATGTAGGTCTGCTTCAAGACACAACATTACACAGTTTGGGTTATGCAGCAATACTTACTCATAAAACTATACCAAACTAGAAAAATTGGGATAGAAAAGCATGAAAGCAAGTTACTGCAAATACAGCAACTCATAGTTAAAATGCCTTAATTTGTATTGTGGTTAAGAAGTTACTTAATCTCTTAAATTGACACTTGATGAGCTCTTTTCTAATCTGAGGCTGAATGCTTCATTAAGTGGGAAAGACGGCACAATGCAAAACAAGCTGATGAGCACTGCCAATGAGGAGATCTGTTTTTTGTTGTTTGCTACAAAAACAACATAATGTGATAAAAGGTTTAAGCCAACGGAACAAACCCCTGGATTTGGAACTGCAGGGAATTCATGTAATGCTCGAAGATTTAGGCCCTTGTGTTGAGAAATAAACAAAGAGCTGCATTGGAAGATGACAAGAGAATGAAGAAAGAACAACTGAAATAGTTCGACACTCCCCATTTCAACCATTTCTCATGAGAAAATAGAATCGGAAAAAACAACCTCTATTTCTATCTATTGGACCAGCCAAAGGCACATCAACTATTTTCTCTCCCCTCTCCCCATCGTCACTGAAAGCAATCATTTTAGAATTGATTTTCATGGCTCAGAGAGAAATAATGGGAATTCTTTCTAATGTAGAAATGTATGTGTTCCTTTTGGTTAACCAGAATAGACCATATTTCAAGCTTGTCAGTTAGAAGAGTAAAAATACCTCTCATATTTTGCTCAACTTTTTTTCTCCTCCTATTCGCACTGTCTAAAGTGACAACTCATCATCTCTAAAAATCAATCATATAATTCTATATTCTTCAGGCTTCTGAAATGATGGAAGAAGTTTGGGTCTTTTTAACACCTCGGGTCCACATTTGTCTACGTTTTTGAGGAGATAAAATGGCACGCCAACCAGCAAATCATTCTTCACAGCGCCGACAGGGAGGGGTGGGGGGTGTGGTGACAATTGCCTTAACATGCCCCAGTTAGCACTCATCCAGTGCATTTTCATTCATCCCCACTCTCACAACACGCGCGTCTCGTTGTGATGCAGCTGAAGTGGAATCTGCATGTCGATCCTTGGCACCCACTGATGCCCCACTGTCCAATTTGAAAAGCTCACTTCCACATGCCCTCCTCCATTCTCCAGAAATTGTACAGGGCCTTTTTTTTCACCCACTACAGCCCACAAAAACAGAGTCAGTCCAAAAGCAGCAGCTCCTCTCCCCTGGATGAGCCCAAATCCATTTACCTAGGGTTTATCCATCAGCAGCTGTCGAGTGCGCAACACCCTGCCCAGGTGCCATTACTGTACCATTACATACCAGATTCCCCCAGTTTATTACCACTATAGGAGCGTGTCAGCTATTATTAATGATAGCTCAACCCCTGCCGATGAAAGAGACTATTGATTGACAGAGGAGGTGAGGAGGTTGAGGATTGCCCAGACATTACCTGTATTTTTTTTTTCCTCTGGATTTTAAGATACTCTAGCTCTTCAGCAGCATTCTGCAAACTGGGACAAAGTGTACTCACTAACTTACACAGTTGCTGCTATTTTGAAAGTAGATTTGCAGCTGAGATTCAGGTCAGCATCTAACGCAAGGCTCCTTGCATCTCAGGAAAAAAATAAGACTGTACAGATGTGGAAGCAGATTGGAAAACCTGATCTAGTGGAACCGTAAAAGTGGTGAATTAGATCAGATACGTACATAAACCCCAAGCAAGCTGCCAGTCATTTAATCTGTTGCTGTAACGGTTTACAATCAACTGCTGATTGTAATTTTAAAGGGCCATTTCAGTGATTTAGTCTTGATCTTCCATGAAGATGACAGACATAGAAAAGATTTTTTTTAAAAAACTGACACGCAAGTTCATTCAAGAACAGCAACAAGTATAGTCCCAAAACACTTGATCATACAATTCTCATAATGCTTTTTGTAACTTACCCTGATGACATCATCAGGGTAATCAATTTCAGAATTAATGGTTGCCCCATAGCCACAAAGAACACTGTAATCATTATAACTGTGTTCACAGGGTGGATAATGGTCAGTTTGACCAGTAAGATGAACTTAATGCTTAAAAACTGTTGCTGTGTCCCGTCTAATTTTCACCCATCCACGCTAGATGGTACTTACCTAAATTTGTTTTGTTAATTTGATTGTGTTCGTGTTGATTTTTTTTTTACGCTGCATCTTGATCAATGTCAGTGTAAAGGCAAAGGGGAAGATAAAGGGGATTTGAAATGATACCAAGCTGCCATGACACTTGCACAATAAACCGAGATGTCAAAAGCAATTAGTGTTGGACATGATGTGAGAGGAGGGGAAAAACTCATCCCAACTCATAAGCCTTTTCATCAGTGCCATGCTTTGTTAAATTATCATCAGCCAGTGTCAGGAGCAATCTGCAAGTGGCCACTCCCGAATCCTGATGGGGGAAAAAAAAGTCTATTGGTCCTCATGTTGACCAACGGAATATCAATGAGCGCTTAACTACCCAAAGTGGATGAAAGAGAAAAAGAGAGTAAATGTGGTACAGAGATGAGCAAAGAAAATACCCAGGAGGTTTCTACAGAGAGCGTTTGCATTTCCTTTTGCTTGACAGAGGAGAGAGATGACAGAAGAAGTAAACAGACTTTGTCTCGCAGCAGCGAGAGAAGTTTAGTGACAACCCTGGCCTTTATCTGACAAGCAACCTCTAAAAAAATCCTTTTCGATAAGGAATAGAGGTTGTTATTAAACTGTAAAAGCAGGAGAAAAGCATTGCGCTGAGGACAGCAAAGAGGGGAAAAGTACCATTTCTCCATTAAAAGGACACGAAAGATGGAGAATGTGCCGTTTCCATCCCGTTGTCTTCATTTTCCTTATTTGCCGTTGTGGAGGATCAATGATAGTGTACAGGCGTAACCTGGCAAGGTTATTTCCTCAGTATTACTGTCTTATCAAACTGAGTGAAAACTTGTTGGTTCTGTCTGCAAGCTCAGCCAAGCACCGGGCTTACGAATGCTGACGACTGTGATTGCTCGTCTGTCGAGAGGTCATCTCACAACACACGGAACATTTGGTCCTTGAATAGAAGACATCTTTTGCAGGCAAAATTGTCGCCAGCAACTTTAGAGGATGCACAGCAATGTGAAAAACAGAAATATTACTCTGTCATAGCACTGCTGTTAGAAAGTGTCCTTTTAGTGAGCAGCCCTCTTAGCCATTTTCACAGTAATAAGCAACGACAGGCAAGTTTCAGGTTTTAAATTGAATGTGCAGACAGTTTTTAGGAAAAGTTTGTAATTTACATAAACAAATCCACCCAGTTAAAAAGCGAGTCAGAAATAGAAATGGGACCTTGATCAAATTAGATTCCAGGGAACTATAATCCCCAAAAATCTGAACCTTAAATGGAGCTTTGAGACTCTGGAAATTCAAATTACACACAAACTAAACGCAGTCGATGGAAAATGATACGTTTTCATCACTGGATTACGTGGACACTACCCCAGCGCTGCAAGCTTGTTTTCATTTAGTGCTGTGAGTGCTTAAACCACAAAAGACTTTCACATTCTGTCGTTTAAGAGCTTATAATGCATTCAAGACAGGATATCGTAGGAAAACAAAGAGAATAGACTGTCCCTAAATGTTGTGTTGTTCAGAACCTATATGGGTCTACTTAGGATGAAATGTATGTTCAAATATAGTGTAATCGTGCACACACATAATTTGAAGGAACAGAAATGTGTTAGAATTAACATAATTGTAACTGCTATAATTAAAATACCAGGAGGTATGTAGAGAGAGCAAGAAGCGTGATGATTGATTATTTCTCTTCTTACCTGCTGTCGGTCTGCTTCACTGAGGCCCGTAACAGTTTCTCTCAAAGCACCCATAAAAAGTGTTCAGTTCGTCAGGCAGAGATACGTTCATTTCCTAAACACTGCTGATCTTCCTTTTGTAGTCAGGTATAGTTTTATGTCCGGCCCACATGCTCTTGGTGTTTGAGCCCTGGAAGTGAGAATCAACTTTGTCCCTATGTTGTCTCTTTGCACTGTAAGGCGACCACATGTCATGCAAATTAATTTGATATTTGTAGTAATATGTGACTAAGAGCCAAAAATGTCAGCCTCATTGTGATAACAGTTGCTGCAGTCCTGTCTGTTTTGCCCATTCTGCCTCTCTGATCCTCCCTCAGCATCATTCTCTCCCATTCATTCTTAGCTCTGTATATACTCTCCAGATTTGCCACACTTGCCATTCCCCATCCACCCACCGGATGCCCGCAGACTGTCCCACCAGCCCAGACACCTCACTCCTACATTCACATGCTACTCTGTTCCTCGGCCCCCAGTAAAACCCTCACAGTCCTTGTGGGAGCCCAGATTGTCAAGGTTGCATTGTTCCTTTGCTTTCCAGTGCATGCTTCACCAAGTATACCTTTTACTCACTCAATTCCTGTAAACCTGTGTATTATTGGTTTATAATTATCATTACAATCAGTGAACTGTTCATGGCAGCATATCTGCATCATTCCACCATTAGACACTTATAGTGGCACCTTAAGGAAAGTTAGGGGATCAGAGGACATTGTCATGAAGAAAAATGCTACGAGTGGTATCATTAAAAAAATATTTCAAGCTAGATTTGGTTTATTAAATGAACAGCTGCATGCTCTCACTTAAAGGATATTTCTTTATAAATAGCAGGTGCTTGTATATGCATTTCTATGGTATAAAACAGTAAAGGACAGCAATTTTTTAAATTACAGAATTATTATTATTTAATTACTCTAAAAAAATACAATTACTCATGATTAACTGGTTATCAAAGTAGTTGCTAATCATAAATGTTTGACTGACTAATCGAATCTCACACAATATCAGGTTTGTTCACAGTATTTACAGCAACTTATCATTACTAAAAATACTTAGGTGTTTTGAAAATTTTACATAAAGGACTTGAAAAGCCTTATTTACAGAGTGGTTGTGTGCTCTCAAAGAATAAGAAACCTTAAAAGAAATGACATGTCAGGGTGTCGATTGGCCAACTACTGGCCTGATTTCTGTTTCAGTATATTGTCAAACAAATCATTTTAATCATTTAATGAAGTCTGAATAGATGTGAGGACTGAAAAGGATAGATGAATACACACACACAAATTTGATGATGGTGTTGGAGCTGTGGGTGGCCACACAGTCATGCACGAACAAGGAGTACAGTAAGGGCCTGAGCACACAGACCTGTGGAGCGCTAATGTTGAGAATCAGGGTGAAGGATGTGGTGCTGCACATCCCCACAGCCTGGGGTCTGCCCGTCAGGAAGTTCAGGATCCAATCACTGAGGGCGGTGTTGAGTCCAAGGTCTCTGAACTTGTTGACAAGCTTGGAGACCACGATGGTGTTGAATGCTGAACTGTAGTCACTGAACAGCTTTCTCACATAAGCATGTGTCCCTCTGGTCCAGGTGGGAGAGGGCAGTGAGGAAGGTGAGGGCGATGGCATCTTCAGTTGACCTATTGGGCCTGCAGGCAAACTGAAGCAGGTCCAGTGAGTCCGCGAGGGAGGAGGTGATGAAAGATTTGACTAATCACTCAAAGCACTTCATGATGGTGGAGGTGATGCTACTGGATGGTCGTCATTCAGGGATTTCTTGGGCACAGGGACAATGGACAATGGTCTGGAGCAGTGAGAGATTGAAAAGACCACAAGAGAACTGAAAATTTAGTGGGAACTTTTTTTATATGTGTGTGTATGTATA
>JBAJHX010000042.1:10221375-10234631 GCA_037176925.1 Amniataba percoides | reverse complement strand
GAAGGAGATGCACAGAGGTTGTTCAGCACACTGAGGCAGGGGCTAGGGGAAGGGGGAGTTATTGGTTAGGTGGCACTTGTGTTGCACAGGGGGAATGGAGTGCAAGACTCTGTGGACCACAGCCATTACTTCATAGCTAATGAGGAAAGAGGTGGCCATCTCCCCGTGGCATGTGTGCCCCGTGTGGATGGAAGCATGGGCCGTGTAAGGTAATGACACAGTAGGGCCGTGGCCTCAGGCAGTCCCATTGTCCCATTGTGCTCTGGTGGTCACAGTCCAGGAAGCAAGTGTATCTGAGAGAAACATGAAAAGGGAGCAAGTTCCTATCTGCAATCTTTTGACTGCTGAGTTTCTAAAAAATGAGTGACTTAGTAACTGGACAAAGTCCTCAGCAGACAACTTTGGCCTGCCCTTCAGAATGCATGCTGAGTGTACATACAGGTACTGTATGTCTGGAGGTATAGGTGTGTATGTGCTTATGTGCGGTTGCATGCCGCCTCCGTGCGTCAGACAGCTCTATTTGAGGTGGCAGGCACAGGTGCGCTAACGGCATGGCAGGCTCCAGCAGGTTATTGGCCGACAGATGGAGCGGAAGGTGGGGTGTGCTGAGGGGACAGGGGCGACTGTAGGGTGGAGGGGTGGGAGTTGGAGGAGAGGGTGGGGGGGCATGGCCACTGTTGGGTGGGGATCTGCCAGGAGTGGCAACTGGCACGGTCTAAGCTTTTCATAGAGTCTGCACAACCTGAGCTTTGTCACACCCATAAAAACCTGCTCTGACGGTCAGAGACGGCCAACTCACAAAGCTAAATATGTTTCCACTAACTGAAAAACACACAGATTACCTGATTAATTCTAACTCACAGGTGACACAATCATTTTTGCAGCTTTTATCAGTAATTGAAGTATCAACATATGTGTCACTCTTTTAATTTTGTACATTAAAAATGTGGGGGAAAAAGCATAAAATTGCAGTATTTCAAGTTTTTACTGTTGTCTGCGGTGACACATCAGAGGAACAAACAATAAAACAAACAAGCTTTGTCATATCATCCAAACAAAACATTCATGTAATGGTCACATTCACTTCCTGTTTGTTTAAAACACACACATGCCATCTTAGGTGAGCTGCAGTTAGTTTAATTAATTATATAAAGTCTTCACATCTTTTTTAATATACGGTATTGGTAGAAACATAATAATCCCTCTGTCGACACTTTTGACTTACCGTCCAGCGTTGTATTTCACACTTTGATGGCACCACTGCTGCACTTTGTGTTTTATGTGATCAGGCCATATCTTACTTTCTCCCACAGATATTGTTGGACAGGCTTTGTAAGATTTGTATTTCTGAAATAAAGCATATTGCTAAGCCTGTCTTCAGCTCTCTCACGTTTTCTTCTCTCATGATAGTCTTTTCGGGCACTGGAGATCTGAAGGAGGTGAAACGCAAGCAGCCAAAAGCTGAGCAATCAAGGTCTCACAAGGTATCTCTGCATCCGCCATACAGCCCTAAAATGTAGTTAGAGCTATGGGACTGGACTAATGACAACAATAGTATAGAGTATATTAGCAGGGGCAATGTTTTGAAGCATCATTGGCATTTAAGAATATTAAGTTATGTAATTATCATTTGCTTCACTCAGTTTTCTGCGTGACGGGCAATGTTAGGTCCCCTGATTTACTATTAATCACATTTTTGCCCATCGTAGCAGTGGCAGCTGGGTGAGTCACAGAACCCCACAATCTGACAGCATTGTGCCTTCAAATGAATGAAAAAAAAATACGATCATTAATATTAATACAGAAAAGAGTAGAAATAGGGTGTGGGAAAACAGGGATGTCGGAGGTTGGGCAAATCAGCTCTTATCGAGTTTAATACTATGGCTCCTCTGTAGGGCTCATATTTTCCATTAATCTGCACCGCATGAATACTAATAGCCCCGGTAGCTTAATGGCCCTGCCCAAATCCCTGTATTTGATTTCCACTCCTCAAAGTGACCTTTTCTCCATGCTAATGGGCTTACCTGTGCTAGATCATGTTGGAGCATGAGAAGGGATGGGTCGACTTTGCCGTTTCAGCTCATTCCGTTTAAAGGAGACATCCACGCTTTCGCCTGAGTCTCAAGTGATCAGACAAACACACACACAGACACACAAACACAGGTCTGACACTGAGTCACTGAGCGCCCCACCTTTTCATCTCATTTAGCAGTATATTATGAAAAGCCGGGAAGCCGCCAAGCCGTAATGACCTGCTATATTCCATTTCTGGCAAGCTGGCCAGGGAAGACATTGGGTAGCTTTCACTCCCTTAGTTGGAAATTATCACCTTGTCAGGAAAGGTTTCGGTTCATTTCGAGTTTGAGCTTTGCAAAAACAATAAATATTTGAAAAAGGTCCTCCAAAATGCACAATTAATTGATGCTCTTTTGTGAAGCAGCTTCTGTTTATGGTCTTTTTACAGACTGCTCTTCACAGATTTTTATGGTATATGTTGGCTCAGTGCTTCCCATTGGCATCCCCGATGGACACTGTTTATCGTTTGGTTTTAATAAATAGCTCACGATGCGTCCTACTTTGTTTCTTGTTGTGTTTGTGTTTGCCACTGATATACCGCTGTTCTTTGCATATGCAATTAGTTGATTTATTTGTGTGGCTCACAAACAGACACGTGATGCCTCACAAGGTTATGCGCAAACAAGCTCTAGATGCACTTTACAATGCTAATTAGCTTTATCTCTCCCAAAAGCTATATAATACATTGAGTTAGCAGCTTGCACTTTTGACCCACATCATAATTGATACAGTATCTACTACAGTTCTCTGTCAATACATGAATCATGAGCGGAATTTCTATTCTGAGGAGCTAAATATTAAATCGGCCAATGGATTCACTCAAGACAATTTATGGAACATTGTAGGCTTAGTTTTAAATCACAACATATTACACTGTAACATGGATTTTATTAGTCCTCGTGCATGTCAACAAATAACCCATGTGTCTCAGCGGCAGCACAAACATCGGCACCGTGTAAGTACTGCTCTGCAGGAGTAATTGAGCTACAGTTTCAAGAATTAGGTTGGGTGTGATTGCTTTATCTCTTTGTAGTTAAATGACCACATACAGTCAGTATCTTCTTCAACTGTATCCTCTTACACTCCAGAAACAATGAAACTGCCTCCAAGCCATTACTGGTGTGGGCTAGATGGGATTATCCACAGATTAAGGTTGGCAGTTAGCGGATGATGGGAGAGGGAGGGTGGGAGAGGAGGAGGGGCAGGGAGCCTCTGAGATGAAGGCAAACAGGGCTCTTGGGGGTCCAGATAAGATTGGACAGGTCAGCTCCGGTTGGGTGCTGGGGTGAAAGCCCAGGGGAAGAGGCCTGTCGCCACTGATAGATGTTTGTTCAGAGCTGAGGCTGCATGGACTTCAGTGAGAGCTGATGGAAACAGTGACATGCACAAACACACACTCGGATATGTTGGATAGATTGGCCTACCAGTTTAAAAGCCCAAAATAAAGAAGTCGATTGAACTCAACTGGTTCAAGGAATATACTAATGCAGATTCACCGCAATTGAACATCATTATTATCAGTTTTGGCATATAGAATGTTTTTTAGGTCATAGACAAGTCATAGTGATACCATTGTTTCTCACGCATCAAAGTCACTCATTCGGTTTGATTTTTGAGTGTGTTGAATCCACAGAGAAAATATACATGTCATCCTAAATATGTTATTTCAGTTGAGAGAGCCTGAAAATGGTGACGGCGCTCCCTTTTCAAAGATCTTCTGCTACTCACTGACACCTTACATGTCGTCTAATTGCGTCCCACCAATTTTTCAAGTGGCTCTGACCATTTTTGAACACCATTTCCTTGCCATCTACCCTATTTCTGACCCTTGTCACCTGTCTTGCAGCTCTGGGACTCGGGGGGTGGGGGTGCATTATAGAGGTCTGTCAGGAACCCACTCTCGGCCTTCTTTTTCTCTCGTTGTCACATC
Organism: Amniataba percoides; assembly: GCA_037176925.1. Classification (NCBI taxonomy): domain Eukaryota; kingdom Metazoa; phylum Chordata; class Actinopteri; order Centrarchiformes; family Terapontidae; genus Amniataba; species Amniataba percoides. Next base: position 10,230,625 of record JBAJHX010000042.1, on the reverse strand, counting down.
GCAGAGCTTTGCAGGTGTCAGGACCCCAGGGCTCTGTCAGTGACAGAGCTATGTGAGCCCCTGCAGTCCCCACAGGCTCCAACGCGGGTGAAAGGGGTCAAAAAGCTTCCAGCGCCCCACTCCCCTCCTCCCTAAATGGATCCCCTTTAGGGTCTCTCAAGGGACCCTTCATTTCCTTGCCTGGTAATAGAATTTAAGTAGGAAGTTGGATGGATGGGCTGCGTCGCTGACAGCAGGAGATGTGGTGTATTTATGATGCTAGTAGAGAATCATGGTCTTTTACAATTCAGCTATCATCTCAAGATTCCTGCATTTATATGTAGGATGCAATGGGATGTAAAGATATACGGCTGAGTCAAAGAGATTTGCTCATTCAATATTTAAGCATTCTTCTCCGTTATTGTGCGTTGGACAAATCATATGATATCCTTTTATGCTGGATCTTTCTCTAGCAGTTGTAGAAGCTGGGGCCTTCTCTGTGTCTTTCTGTGCATATTTTTATTTAATTTTTCTGCATTTATGAATCCACAGATACTAGCTAGTGTCTGAAATTTTAACATGATGTTTTTAGATTAGAAAAAGTGTTTGAGTCCCTCATGATGGGTCAGGTTGTCACAGGTCTTTATGCAGATAGCAGCCCAATCGGGAGACACTTGAGTTGACTATTGTGACCTTCAAGGGAAACAGGGTGAACCAAGCTGGCACTACAGCTACAAGACAAGCTAATCTGCTATCAGGTTTAATGCTGTCTGATTCTGTCGTTTTCAGCTGTGAAAACTACTTCACAGTGTTGTCTAATAAATCAGGCTTGTGATGCTGAAGTTGTTTTAACAATGTGTTGTTCAGAGTTTAAACCTGATAAGGATCTGACGACCCAATAAAGACAGCAAGTTGATTTAATCAGGTTTACCACATTTTTTCTACCTCTGCTTTTAGACTTTTACACATTTTTCAAAGACAGTTGCCACAAAAAAAAGTCCACAACACAAGGCAAAGAAGAATAGCACCTTCAGCTTCTGTCTCTGCCTGTCACATGACCCTCACCTTGTAGGTTGCAGCAGTCCCTTGAGTTTCCCATATCCAGTGTGAGTGAGCAACTCAAAACCGGTGAAGGGGAAGAGCAAGGGATGATTGACAGCTTGCAACAGTGACTGATCTCTCTTAACTGTGTAATATCTTGTCATCAGTACACCCCCTGGGTGTAGTTTGTGTCCATTGACACACAGACTTGATCTTTTTGTTAAATCTCGTGGAGAAGTTCTAAATCTACACGGCTCGATATTTGCAGGATATGCAGGTTTCCCAGTCCAGTCTCACCTCATCACCTGGTGTTGGATCAGCCCAGGACTTGATCTAAGGCACAGCCCCAGGCACAGGACAGGGTCAGCACACCCCTCTAACCTTAACAGCAAAGCCCTCAGGCCTACACCAGTCATCATCTTCATCCACTTCTCCCCCACTCATCTTCCTATTTTCTCCCCGTCTTGCTCTCTTTGTCTCCTCCACCTCTCACTGCTTTGCTCAATCTCCCTGTCCTTCCTTCTGCATACCCTACTTTTCCCTTTCTTTTATGTCGTTCCCTCCCGACCCACACACACACACACACACACACACACCTCTCACTCTCACTTTTGCCTTTCCAAGGCCAGTCTTCATCACAGCCCCTCTCACAGCCCACTCATCCATAGGCCCCATCCATCACCATCATGCAGAAAGAAGAAAGAGGGAGGGGAGTAGAGACATGAGCAAAGACGAAAAGGAAAAGAGATGCACAACATCCACAGAGGCAAAAAGTCAGATGTTAGCGTGAGATCATTGCAAGAAAGGAGAAAAGAATATAAGGGGAGATGACAGAGAGGGTATATGAAACTGGGGCACCAGGTGAAAAGGGTGTAGAGAGGTAAAGATGCACTTTTGGTAAGACAAAAATGGAAAACTGAGGAATACATATTTGAATTTGATGTGTTTAACTTGGATCGCAGTCTCTAAAAAATGGTTTCAGCAGGTTTTGGAAAAAAAATCTCTACCCAGCATTGAAGATTTTGACTTGTATGTCTTGCTTTGTCTCGTTGTTTGTGCTCGGGGCTGACCTTTTGACAGGGTGCTCCCTCTTTTGTCGAACACGCCATAGGCAAGGCTAGCAAAATCAGCCCCGACACCAGTAGTGATAAAGATGTTACACACGCTGGCAGACACTTTCTGAGAGACGTATGATTATTTTAAAGTACTCCTACCTTGAGACGAAAATGCACCAAAGACAGTCGATGGGCAAAAAAAAAAAAAAACGTCTGGGAAGAGAGAGCAAAGTTGGTTGAGGTGGAATCAAAGCCAGGAAACGGGTCCCAGCACCATCCTCCAGCTATGCCTGGAGGCCTAAATGTCTAGCTGACAATGTCTATATCCGTCAGAAAATAATGGGCTTTAGAAATCGACCCCTGCGCCTCGAAACCTCAATCAGCAGAGAAGGAATTTATGCAATCTGACAAAAATTGATCAGTAATGGGGTAGTCAGCCTTGATTTCAGAATCTGAGGCATAGTATGTGCAGCATGTATACATCTCATCATACACTGATGTTTTATGTCATTTCCTATGTGAACTGCATATTACAGGTCTCAGTGTTTACCATCGTGATACCTTATGTTATGACTTAAATCAAGCCTGCGCTCCCGTGCTCAGATCGCAGTGGTCATAAAAATATGTCAATAACACGAAGCTATCTTGATAATGTGATGAATTACACTGTAATCAGTGTGTTTATTAAAAATGCCATACGCCTATTTGGTCTGTGGCTGCCTCTCTATCTCGCATATCCCTCCTCATTTTTTTTCTTTTTTTTGTCGCTCTGTTTTCAATCTCTTCTTCTTTTCAGCGCCCACAAATATAATTAATGGCAGAGCGCAAGGAAGCATGTTACTGGTTTATGGATTTTTGATGGTAATCTTGTGGATTAATTATGTGATATATGTGCCTTGTTAAGGTAATCGGGCTCGGGTAAATACAATGCATGAACTTTGATAGCAAACTGGCAGGCGTTTCTCCCCTGCCTCCCTAAATCAATTTGCGCCGTTCCCCGAGTCATTCCTGCATCGCTTCACACAGAGATACTGCCAGGTATGAAGGTTGCACGTTTACTGAAATGGCCAAAAGAGGGTCAAATGATTACAGTGATTACAATGATAATGGCATGGTAAAACCCGTGCAATCACTCATCAGCTGTATTATAATAGGCACCTCGCACACCAGTATGTTTAGATGCATTTATACTGTAAATTCACAGTTTCATCAACATGGAAATTGGATCCAGGGTCGGGATAGATATCATGCACGTGTGGAACAGCCAATTCATTTGGATGAAAATGGGCTGGAGTGCGTGTTTGTGTGTGTGTGCACACGCGCAGGGGCTGGCGCATGAGTATTTGCATATGGGTATGTAAGCTCACAGATGAGTACACAAATGGCATCTGTGTGTTTCTGCCTCTGAGGTGAGCTGGTATGTAATGGGAGGCGAGCAAGCTGGCAGAGATAGTAAAGGATGCATCGGGACTGTGGACACCCAACCAGCGCCGGCAGACAGTCAATCTTCCTCGCCGCATCACTGAAAATGCCACTCAGCTACCAAGGTTGTTTAGCAAGTAAACAAGCCTCTGGCCACCGTGCATCCAAAGGCGTATATTTCCCAAGGAATAATGGCCAGGCAGAGGGGGAGAAGGTGAATCGGGCATCCTGCCGATCTCCCACATAGCCAGCTGATAGGTTTTGCCCATCTTTTCACACATTTCTCACACCTACACACGCACACATACACACACAAATAGATATATGCACACCGACTCGTCTCCGCACACACAGGTCATGGTGAGGAGGAAAAGCAAGGAGATATTTTTTGATTCCTCCCTTCCTCCAGGGTCCCTGTTGACAGCTTTGATTTGAGTGCTGTGGTGGCAGAGGTACTCCCAGGGCCTCATCTGTACTAGTAAATCACCAAACCACGTGTGTGCGTGTGTGTGTGAGTCTGCTAGCATGCACAAGACAGGACATTTAACGGTGTGGCTGAACGTGTGTGTTTATGGTTTAGAGCGTCTGTGGTCTGCTGTCTGTCGGCCTACTTAATGTTTTGTCCACGTTCCCGTAATATTGTCTTGAAGGAAAAACAGACACAACACAAAGCTTAGAGAAACTGATCAATGACTATGTGTCTGCGCAATGAGCATGTTTATGTTTTCACGCGTATGCAGATTTCACAGAATTTGCACAGACCTCATGATAAAAATGATTTACTCCCTCCCTTTTAACCAAATTAAGCAAGGACAAAAGTGACACCCTAACATGTCTTTGTGTGATAGTAACACAGTGTATGTAGATACACAAAATGGATTAAACTGACAAAGTCTGTTTAGGCCAAAGCAAGCTCACGCTGATGACTGAACATGGCTTCATGGTCGTTCTCAGCTGGGCACATCATGCCAACATGCAAAGTTAAAAACCTGTTTTTTATTATGTGGATGTTTCTTTTTTATACTTTTTAATTGTGTGGATGTCTTTAGCTTACTATCCAGTCTTGCATCCTCTATGTGTAAAAAGGAAATTATTTATAAAGGAGAAAGAAATGCTTTTATTTTCATCCATTTTATGTGGTTTTGGATGACCACATTTTTAGCTTAGTTTTGTCTGTCAAAACAGTTCATCTAAATATATTTGATCATTTTCATTTTTGTTGCAGTTTTCATGAACTATTCTACTCCTTAAACATGGCAATTAGAGTGAAAATGGCAAACTTGTACCTTCATCTTAAGACTCAAATTTTGTTTTCATGCAAAAATGTCCCTTCGCACACAAACCATGAATAGGCATATCCACTGTTGCATGTCTTTTCTGAAGCGTTCCCAGCCGAACAGTAGCATTGTTAGTGATGGACTGTGTTTCTCTCCCTTGTTCTCTCTCTCTCTCTCTGGTCTGGTAGTCAGTTATTGGGACTAGTTCAGACACACACACACACACACACACGAAGCATCCACTGCCCCATTGGAGCTCAAGGCCATTCACACAGCCACTGGGCGTGCTAGAGACTCCGATATGGGCTAGTGGTGTGAGCCACACGTGGCTAGCACCATTGTCCCATATTAATACACTATCGACCCACCCAGACATGCTTTGTCAATGGAAGGTGCCGCCACACCAGATTTTCTCTGGGTCGTATTGATGCGGGGGCACCAGAGGAAAGCAGTAATGGATACATAGTCGGCAATAAGAACCTCAGCCAAGCTTGGAGAACAGACGCAGAGGTTTTTTTTTTTTTTCCTCATCCCATAATCTTTGAGCAGCTCAAGGGTCCTATAGAAAGCATCCGTGCAGTCCTGTTCTCAGGCCAGAAGACACAGCCTGGGATGTCCACAGAGGTTTAGGGTTGCTATTTCAGTTTCTGGCCATGATGGATTATTTCTCGCGTCTCCTCCTCCTGACGCCAGCCATGCATCTCAGCCGCCGTACCGATTTGGCAAATATGAATGTATATGTTTATATTTATGGGTTCAGATATAAAATTGGGTGGGGGTGAGGGGAGGTTTATCTCAGCAGTTTGCCGTCCCCTGACGCCTTCTCTATCTGTAAATATCTCGAGACAGCTATGTCAGGGATTTATGTGAAGGTGACAATGCCAGAACTAGCTGTCCAACTGTTTCAGTCAGCTCCATATCAGAGCTGTGTGGAAATAAATGACATGGATAACACACAAATTCTAAAAAGAAATAGTCTATTTTCGTTTTTGTTGTTTGGCACACTGTCCTGTCAGAATAAAATGACAATATGACTCATTTGCTAACAGCTTGCCTAGATATTGTTCAGTAGTTGCCTGTGTGTTGTAGCAGTTTCATTTTTGCAGCCGTCTGAGAATCCCTCGGTGACCCGTAATGTCCCTTTTATCGACCTCAAGCGAAACACAGGAGGAGAAATGAGAACAACAGTAAAACGGGTTAGCATGCAGCTCTGGGAGACGAGCACCCATGTTTCCCCGCAGATACAAGTATCAGAAAGTTGCTTAATGCATACACAAGCAGAGAAGCTGGACACGGCTGTCCAGCGTATGACCGTCCCCTCGGTGTCGCTCTGTGTGCAGCGTGCTGACGAAGATAGGTCAGCCTTTCTGCCAGGTTAGGACTCTGTAACCGAGTCACAGTCTTCGGGGACGTGGGGTGATGTCCCGCGAGAGCTGACCTAAAAGCTTCAGGTGGCTTACAATCCCACCCCCGCTTTCTCTGCTGCTGGAGCATAGATCACTCGATGGATGGATGGGTGAACAGATAGAGGGACACAGTGGAAAGAGCCGACAATTTCATTTCCCATCTGCCACGTTAGTGCAGCATCAGCAAGCGTTTCATTCCCTTAACCTATTTTGGTCTGTATTCCAAACTTTTTTATTTTATTTTTTTTTACCCCTCTGGGTATCTCCCACATCAGCATGTTTCAATCAGTATAAACAGAGGTTACGTAGGTTTTGAGATTGGGCAGGTGGCGTTTAGCCCCCACGCAGCGTCACACACCAGACCTTTCTCTTAATCTGAAGGGCCCGAGCGATGAGTCAGCATGAGGAGCACGAGGTGCCAGGCCGAGAGGTCCAGCTTATCGTGGTGTCAGCCAACAGCTGGAGCCTCCATGCTGAGAGAGGCCCTGACTGGCATCGGGGAAAAGGATTGGCTTCATTAAAACATCCTAAGATTGGGTGACATCACTGGTTGGGCCGATAAACCAGCTGAGGCCAACTGTGGAGATGTGATAAATGTCCCATATAACGACTCCAGAGTAAATGGGGACTCTTTAAAGATTGTAGACGGGGTTGTGGGGTTGGCATGTGGAAAATGTGAAATTTTGTCTTCGCCACACAAAATAGTCGAGAGGAAGCTGACCGTGTGCAGTTCATTCCAAAGAGACTCGAATAGCTGTGGTTGTACACCTGGCCCGGGAGGACGCTGCGCCCACGTTCCTTTATTCACAACCAAAATGAATCCAATCACTTTAATGCAATAATTTCCGGCACGGAAGCATCATTACCGTAAAGGCAGATTGATACACTGTCCAGGCAAAATGGTGGAGATACAAGGGGAATAAAGTCACACAAACAGACAGCTCATTAATTTCCCCCGCCTGTGCTGCTCGGGCCTGGCGACCTGAGTTTTTCACGCGACGCGGGGAAATTTACTGCTTTGACAGACTAACCAAGCGCGCTCCTTCTAATTTGTATCAGCTCAGATTTGTTTTTGTTTTGGCGTCATCTTTATTTTTTATTGCAAATTACAGAGTGCCCTGAGTAATCTGGTGGGTCCGCTGAATGCTAATGAGCTTCGCACAGGACTTACTGTTCTGGGAATACGAGCCGGATGTTTATGATTATTGGAACTTTTCCTCTCCGTCAATGTTTTCTTCTCCTTTTCTATCCCCCTGCCCCCTCTTCTCCTTTCTTCCTCTGATGAGTTTCCTGATGATCATAAATCTTGAGACAGCAGCATCCCCTGAGCAGAGCTACAGATCTTGTAATCTACTGTACCTCCCATGCAACCGGTTTTTAGTGTAAAAGAGGGAATGCTTCTGCGCACAGAAGTCAGAGAAAGGTCAGGAGTTTTTCAGTTGAAATAAATCTGCTACAAAAATAGCAAGAGGAAATTAAATATATTCGGCTGCACTATATAGTTGACTTGAACTAAATAACACTCCGCTGTGTCCTCACAATGCCGTCATGTTGTGATGGAACGAGTTGCACAAGACTGTCTGAAGTTCCTCCTTATCTGGATGGGCTTGTTGTGAAACTACATTCACAGACGTGCGTATGAAACAAATGTGGCCGTTTGCACAGGTAACGCTGTGGGCAAGGCTGTTTTTTTTTGTTTTTTGTTTTTTTTTTTAAAGAAACACTAATGTCATTAAATCAGTCGACCAATTTTAAGTGGTAGGGACTAATCAAATGATTCCAAAAACTTGTCAAGGTTACGTGGACAGATGCAATGCTAAATTAAATTTTCACACTGTGGCTGCTTGAAGGAAGATTGAAAAGCACTAAATAGAGTTCACCTCACATGCAGCTGGTGTAATCATCTCGGTCCATGCCTGCAAGAAATACATCACACCTGTCTTCCACCCTTCCTCTAATGTTGTCCGTCTCTGTTTGAAATTAAAATGTCCCGTCTTAATTTTTATTTCTCTACGCGGCACCAGGGGAGTGCGTCTTTGCCTCACAGGCGACTGGATGCCTGCACGGTCTGTTATCTGATACAAAGATAATTCAGATGCGTTTGTAATGACACAATGTGATGAACCGCAGTTTAAAGCCACTTTAATGAGATTTGATTCAGCTGCGATTTAGTATTGATTTGGCTCCGATTTGATGTTTTACTTGTCCGTGAATAAACACATTTGTTTTCAGGAACTAAATTAAAAAATCACAAGTGGCCCAGATACGTCTGCTGCCAACACCAACAGCAGTAAATAAGTCCAGTGATACGCTCTTCATCAGGCCCCAAAAGAGGATGCATTTTTCACTTAAATTCAGCAGATGGGGTGTTTTTTAGCTTGGGTCCTGGGGCGGTGTTATAAATTCAATTTTGATACTTTCAACAGCACTATGTTTGGTTGTCCATATAAATAAGACCACTTGTGGCGTCAGTAATTTCCTTCAACTGTGTGTGAGGCTTCGGTGTGTGCTTTAGAAGAAGAGTTTGCTCACCTGCCTGTCGATCACCTGCCTGTTTTTCTCGGTTTGCCTCAAGTCTAAGTAATGTTACATTAACCTTACAATGTTGACCCATCTCCAAAAGAGCAAAAGGAGAACACAATCACAGTCGGGCGAGGATGAATTTATTTTGCGAACATCAACAACATCTCGTATATTTTTTTCACTGTAGAAAGTCATAATATTGCACTTAATGATTTGCTGACACACACACCAACATGTGACTAAGGGGACTACTAGCACTTTTTTTTCTTCAGACACTGATAATTAGAGAGGTGCCATCAGCAGTGAACACATTAGAGTCCGATATTTCCGATAGTGTAGATTCTTTTTTGCACACAGACTTAAAGTAAGTTATGTACAGAAGGGTAACAGATTGTAGGAAGCACCTGAATGCTTGACCCCTGCAGGGATCTGGTGGCTCTGTTATGCTGTGGGGGGCACTTTGTTGGCAGGGTTTGGGTCCACTTGTCCCCTCAGAGGGAGGGCTCACTGCAGATCAATACAAAGTTGTACTGAGTGATCACCTTTA
>JBAJHX010000042.1:10203208-10217849 GCA_037176925.1 Amniataba percoides | reverse complement strand
CAACAAGACATAACCTGACAGGGAAAAACACCACAAACATGAGACAAGACCAGTAAATCAAAGAACGAGGCATGACAGTTGTGATGAGCTCCAACAGAACGCTGAACACAGCATCACTCACCGAAATGGTGGGGAACACAGTTAAATTGATTATGTTTGATTAAAATGGAGGCAAGCAAGACCATCAACTTTAAGATCATTTTCAATGTGCCTTTTGTGTTTAATTAAAAAATGAGTATAATCATGTAATTATGTAAAGAACTCCTAGAATTTTATTTTGTGTGCGTTTTGTAAGTAGTTCAACTACTGAATGAGGAAAGTGGAAGTCAGAGGGCTGTTGTCAGTGCAAAAAAGCCTCCTACTCAATATATAGCAATATAATATTAGTTGTTTGATAAAATGTAAATGTAAAAGTCAGCCTGAATGGGATAAGAATAAGAATTGCAGTGAAGGAGTTGCACTTTGAAGGAAATTTAATTTCTTAAAGGAGTTACTACACATATAATAGAGCGAGGCAGATAACTAAAAACAGTTCAGGGGAGACTTTAACTGAGATAAATTCGGTTGTTTACACACCATTTGCAGATTTCTGTCTTGCTTCAAGAAGAATTAGATTTTAAGAGACATCACTAAATCAACTTACTTATTTTTTTTCTGCAGTTCTCAAGCTCATAATATCGTTTGCAGAGGTATAATTTGTTGCTCTCAGCCACACATTCGGTCCCTTAAATCCCCTCTCTCTTGTTTTTATGGTGACAGCCACGCATCATATTAAAAGCCCCTTATGCTTATGCAAAGACACATTATATCATGTGTGCTAGCCTTGTAATGATAAACATAAATGATGCTGCATAAAAATAAGCATCACCGGTGGAGTGGCTCTCTTCACACATTTATCACTGTCGACAACATCATATTTCACAATAATCCACAATTGATAATTCAGGTAGACACTCGGTAGCTCTTCATTTAAATGTAGTGAAATTTAAATGAAGGGGGACTGGAGTATATTTAAAAAACACAAGTGTGGAAGCAAAGAGGGTGCGGTGTGAGGTTTTCTGCGTATACCATCCCAGAGCTCGCATCTGGCTTCTGTATTTGTCTAGCTCAAGGGTGTGACTCACAAAGGTCATGCGTGTCATTAAAATTAAGGCATCAATAGATGAGATATTTTCACAAAGGTGACACTCTCCCATTCCAGCGTAATTAGCCTCATTTTTATTGCGAGCAGGTCACTTAAAAGTCAATTCCAATGATCACGCCAATGAATCTTTACACCAGGTGATATAAACCTGTATTGCTGTGGGTACGAATTCCCAGTGCACGGCGAGGCGAGCCTCAGTAATACCTGACTTTAGGAAGGGGTCCAACTTTCCCTGTTATCTTTGGGTGTCCTCTGCAAGTTGTGTGGATGCAGCGCTTCAATAAGCCTTAAGGATATTGGGAGCCATCCAGGAAATATATCTGACATAACAAAGGAGTTTTGAAGAGCAAAAGCAAACGGCCTTGACGGCAGTGAAGACACAACTTTATCCGGTGCATTTTTTGCATTTAATATTGAGTTCATACTATGCACATATCACTAGCTGTTTTCGCAGTGTGATGGCATGTCTTTACAAGATGTAAGTTTAAGTTGTACATTTTTATGGCTAAAGCATCTGACACTTGGAATTTTTCAATATTAGCTTCATCAAAGAGTCAAACAGTTACCAAAGATGGCACCAAAATTGGATTTTTAGGAGTTGTAATGAAAACTGAAACTACATTGTTCACTTGGTTTGGCTTTTTCTTTGGGAGGATCCAATATGTTTGCACCATGTGAGCATGTGGGTGTTCACCTGCTTTTAAAGTGTGTAATTTCCAAACTAAATTCTGCTCAAAGCAGCACAGATTGAGTGTCGGGGTATTTGATGACCTAACAATGGCCCGCAACCTTTTTTTGCTCAGGAATGAAGGAATAGCTCAATATTTTTATCCTACTACTACAACTGAGGAGCAGTTCGTGTATTTGTGTTTTTGTGTATCCAACCATTCTCCCAATCCCCTCCAAACTTTCCCCAGCAAAGTTATGAGTGATTTTTATCACTGCATTTCACTTTTCATTTCAAGTACTGCTTTTGCTTTTTACTTTTGAATCCTTTATGTCAAGTCATGTTGTTACCAAACGCAGGAGATTGCCAGTCCAAAATTCTGATGTATAAACTATTGTGATTTTCCGTTTGGTGTCAGCACGCGAGCTAGCTCAGCATTCATGTTTAATGTTTCTTGTGGTCTATAGAGTGCAAACTGCACACACTACCCACAGGGGAAAGGGGATCTGGTGGAAAAGCAATGGAGAGAACTGGGGCACAGGGTAAAAGTCTCAGGGGTCACGGGAAAAGGTTGCACTGCTCAAAGACCGCTTTGGTCTAATTATATATTATGCACAGTCACCTCCTGCAGTCTCTGTGTGGAACATCACGGTGACAACAAGAAATAGTCCAGCACATGACCCTCTGTAAAACCTAAAGGTATCACCTTTAAACTGCTTTAATTTCCACACACAAACTAAGCCACAAAGCTAACCATGTTGTTCCCCTTCCCATTTGTCCTAAGATAAGCTAAGCAGTACCTTCATATTTAGTGTACAGACACAAGAGTAATATTAATCTTTTCATGTAACTCTTGTTTTACTTATATGCTGACAGGATAATCCTCTTGCAACCCTTTAAGTTAACTTCAAGACTAATGATATATGATGTCAGTCCTTAATGTTACTCTTGTCCAACTGATGCAACTGATAAAAAAAGTCTTCATTCCAATAAAGAATACTGTTGAAAATGTAATAAAAATTATGATAAATATTGACTATTAAGCGTAAATCTTTCACTGTTTAAACATTACATAAGCGTCCTTTGATAGACCAGTAAAAAGCGATTTGTTCTACTGTATGCAGAGTGTATATCTCCTGCGTAAATACACTATTAGAGTTTAGAGCACAGGGGCTTGTGCAGCTCCTCTTATCTACCAAGGATGCCTCTGATGGCTCCTGATTGAAATGCCAGCTCTGAAGTTCTGTGCTCAGCCACACGTGTAAACGCCGCAACAGAATGTAACTTATTCCCTCAAAGCGCTTGTTTTCTCTCCCCAGGCAACTGGAGATTAGTTAGTTCAAATTCTGGACGGGTGCTTTTTGAAGAAAGCCGTTTTCGGGGAGATGCGCATGAAAAATTGGCAAGCAAGCATTAATATGTATAATTAATTTTGTTGTTATCCACATATTTGAGCAACGGAGGGAGAGGAGCAGACTGAATTCTGAGCCTGTGCTCATAGGAACCCAGGGACAGCATGTGGATCATTTTTAACATTTACATTCCAATTCAATTTGCTCAACTGGAATTATCTGGCTCCCCTTCTTGGTGGAGATTAATTCAGTTTCCTTGTTGTTCATTTCTAAGTTTAATACCATAACCCAAAGGTATTTCTTTTTTTCAGTGAACACAGAAAAATTTGTGAGCCTTCTCTGCATTCTCTGTTATTTTTGTCTCTTTGTAGATTTCTAATTTTTTTTTGCATTCCCTACACATGAATATATTATAAAGTCTCACTCCGAGATTATCAATATGGTCACATCTCGGCCGGCAGCCGGAGCTTGACAAGATAATCAGCCTCTGCGGCAGGGAAAAATGCTGTTCTCTGATGTTCATCACCACAGTTCTTTAAGTGCAAATGTACTGTACATAAACGCACCCGAGGGCACGGCACCAAATTCTACACCCTGTACATAGACATTTACTGTTCGCCCCCCTTACATCCACAGTTATTCGTTCTAGTATTTAGTTTGGCCCTCCACAAATGAGGGCCCTGTACACTGAGTCCCCTTTCTCCCCTCAGTCCTACGCCTCTGAACGCACTCATACTTTAGACGCACGCGCACACTAAGAAACACACAAACGCTCACAAGAGAGGAAATCACAGGAAAAATTACCAACAACAACGAGTGCATCTGCTCTTCCTTGTCTTCTCAATCAGGATCAATTTGACACCTGCTCGTTGCACCGTGTTCCCACAAAGGAATTCACGGAGACGCGGCGCGAGCCCCCGATTCCAGGTGCCTCGGGGGCCCTCGACGGCAGCCGCCGTTTGTCTCCTAGGTGGCTCGGAGCGTGCGGGGGTCGCTGGTCCCTTCTCTGCCACCCCCTCATCAGGATAATTAAGCTTTCTCAGCCTGCTGCACACAAATGGGGAAATTCGCCAGCCCCTCCAAGTTGTAGAGATAGTCTGCAAATTGCTTCTGATTCGCCACCTGATTGTGCTATGATTATGTTGTCACTGGATGCTGTGATTATGATGGCCCGTAATTGCTGGTGTGCATTAGCTGCTGCACAACGCCCCCCGATCTCTCTGTCTACCTGTCTATATATCTATCGACCTCCTCTCTGTCTATAAGTCTCGCTTCTTTCTTTTTTTTTTTTTGTCTCTGTCACCACTCTGCCTCAATTTCTGATCTTTTTTCTTGACTAATTCAGAAAAACACACACTGATTCAAGTTATGAAACACTCTGCTGTGCTTTGATGCGAGGTTGTACGCTTTCTGATGTAGTTTTGAATGAGACTAAACCACTTAACCGTCATTTCATCTGTGTATTTAGTCTTGAAAATGGATTTGTTGATTAGTGTTGAGGCTTTCTTTGTCAGACCTCGAGTGAGCAAAGATTCACACTCTAACACCTGAGAAAATTGAACTCACTCACATGCGGCGTCTTCCCAGGACACCTGGGTTATTTAATGATTCAGCCAAGGTGTGTGTTTGTGCGTGTGTCGTTGGGATGGGATGGCAGTGGGGGTATTGTTTTACAAGATGTACAAACACACTCGTCCAACATGCATGCATACGAAGTGTCTCCTCGTGGCACAGGATTCTCATTTTCGTGAATGGCATCAAGTCACCTGCGGCAAGCCAGCAGAATGTGCCACATCTTGGCGCAGGGAAGCCATTTGTTTGGGTGGTAAAACAGAGAAGTGTTTATTTGGGCTTGTTGGACTGACAGTGTCCCCTGTCAAAGCGACGCTTCAGCTGTCAGCATTTGAACAAATGGGGACTAATTTGCATCTCATTAATCTCACCTCTCCTCCCAGCTCCTCTGGAAGAACTCTTTCTTTTTCCTCCTCCTCCTCCTCCTGTCTGAATTCCCTCACCGTTTCATGCCACATTACTGTCTTAAGCCAAGCTCATTAAAAGACAGCACTTTTCTGAAGTCCAGAATCACTCTAGCTGTTTCTCATTGAGTGACTGATAGACATGTGTTTTTCACTCTTTTCAGGTCTGGAGTGCTTGATTAAAAAGGCATGACTTGGACCCTTGATGAGCATATGGATTAAAAGCGCTCAGTGATTGCTTGGCCATTCCCCCCACTCTAATTGAAAGCCTAATGTGCACCCACCGCATATTAATTAAAACCAGAGGTTATAGGCCCTTGGGGCGCACCATTTAGGTCTCTCATTAAAAATTAATAACCTCAATTAATTATTATTATCGTGTTGTGAATCACGTCAGCAAATAAATAAGACAATGGGACTGCCCACCCCACACCCCACTCCATCAACCTCCCACCCCCAGAACAGAACAGACGGTTTGTTGGAGGGGGTAGACACAATCCAGACCATTTTTTAATCACAATAAAACCAGTGTGCGTTTACTTTGTCCTGTGACAGTAGTTATAATGCATTAAGATGGCAATCAATGACATAGACCACAGGATGAATTGGGAAGGCAGTCTGGTATAAAAAGTAGAAAAGTAGACCGTCTGTAATGTACTCTGAATGTCAAACTGCTCTGTGTACAGCACACGTTTCATAAAAAAAGACAGCAACCTTTCAGGTACCTGCAGATGACAAACTCTGTACTCTTTGTAAAATATCATGCGGAGATGCTCCACTTCAGATGTAACTTGTAGGCATTTCAGCAATCACCCCAACAGGAGGCATGAAACTGAAATATGATTACACATGAATTATAAAAGACATTCGAATTAAAAAACAATCAAATGTTGCTGTCTTTCTTTACTAACAAGAGGCTTGAATTCTTTTGTGCAGATCACCGCAGAGAGTGAAATTATTGCTATTTATGAACGGATAAGTGCAAGTTCCCTTAACTAATCTCACAATAGCCAAGAACAAAGGCTGTAATCAGAGCATCGGTAGTTACACACCACTTTTGGCAACTGTGGTAAGTGGCGAGTGTTTTTTTGAAGTAACACTGGGTGCAGTTTGCAGTTGGATTTGGCAGCGCCCGTGGTTACTACTGGTAACAACAAGTGTGGCCTAACTCTACAGGTCCTGTGATTCTTGAGGAAAAAAAAACTCATTGAGCAGAAATGCTGTTGGAAAAAAAAACTGTAGAAGAGCAAGTAGTGTATTGGTTTACAGCATGGCCATTGTTTTAATAAAGCAGTCAGTCAATAACTGGCCTTTTTCCAGTAACTGGATACAGCCCTGATACGAGAAGGTGAACAGTACACAGTGATGACACTGAGATGCAATGTCTGCATGAAAGATGAAAATCTTGATGTATGCTTGAAAAAGATGTTTAAAGTGGCAAGTGAGGGCAGTCAGCAGAGATCTACAGTACTGACTGCTACGACATGAAAACTTTGAGATGGCTTTGAGATTCTTGCATTAGTCAGGTGTCAACTCAAAATCCTTTCGTCAAAATTTTCTTCTTTAAACCTGACAATTTCAGTGATTCCACTAAAATATCAAGTTTTCATTCAGGTTTTTTTTTTCTTTCCCAAATGGCCTTGTTCATCTCTTACAATCTGCACCAAAAGATCAGTGGACATAAAGCCCGCAGACGTCCTGCAGGTTCCACCCTGAAAAAAACTCCCCTGAGAGCATTTTTTTGGCAGCTCTTCTTCTCTCCTGTTTATAACAGATGTGTCAGTGCCGCGCCGAGCTGGTTGCAGCTTATCTAGAATTCCATTACTGTTTTGTTTCAGCGCTTTATCTTGCATATGTCACTCAATTACTTGGGTATCAGACACGCAATAACAAATCACTCGCGTGCGTTCTGACACTGCAACCACATGGAACGCAACCACAACACGGCGGCGCCTCTCGGAGAAAGACACCAGACAAACATGTCACGTCCGCAACTCGGAGATCCTTAAATTGCCACGAGTCTGCATTGTAATTCTGAGAACGAGCTCAAATAGATCGATTTTCCCATATCACTGAGCATTGATATTTTATTAATGTAGACTCTGGATTTATGTTGGAGCGAGCCTCCTTTTTCTAATTCTGTGGGAATTGTGTTGGAGCTTGGTGGAAAAAGCCTCTTTTCACCCCAGTTATTTTATTCCTTGCCACCTGAGCGTAACCTATGGCAGGGCGCCGAGATGATTTCCATGCATATATATTTGATTAATGACATGCCAGCATCACTGTCAAATCCAATGCCATTCAGCACTGCCAGCTACAAAAGAGTGCTATCACCTTGCAACAGATAATAAAAGGAAAAAAGAGAGGAAAAGAGGGAAGCTGTTAGTCGTGCTTCATATAGCGGTTTCTGTATTGTTTTTATAGTTGTTAATTTCCCCTTTTGAAGTGAGTAATGATCACCTTGCTTCACGACATTATCATCATCATACCTGTCAGCCTTTTTGCCGCCTAAGATGTTGGGAATGAGCAAACGCAAAGCATCTGTTTACATTGCTTTTGTCTGGAGATCAAAGACGCCTCCGACTGCAAACAAGTTCAGCAGATGACACGAGGTGCCAAATGTTTCCTCAACGTCAGATGGCTTCTGCTGCGATCCATATTGCATTCTAGGCCAAACCTCCCAAACACCATCACAAGTATTTCCCCTGAGGGCCCTCCCCTCTCCATTCATAGTCGAGAAACATCCCCCGGCCGAGGGGGCGCACCGCATGAAGTTAAACGATTTTGAAGAATTCCAATCATAACATCGGAGTTTTGTACAGCTGCAATCCAAGAAACAAAATGGAAGAATGGGCCGGAGCGGGACGGGGGGAAAAAAAACAAGAGCATAGAGGATATGATGGAGGGAATCGAGGAGACGATACAAATGGCGGCACAAAGGCAGAGCTGCTGTTGGATTCCTCATAAGAATTATTCAAGGAGAAATGGCACCTGGCCTGGGGGAAATCAGCGCTGCCCTCAGCCGGATTACTCCTGGCACAATCCGGACACAGTCTTGTTTGATGTCCCCCACCCATCCGTCTTGTATGTAGTCTTTTATCTCACTCTAAAGTAATATAGTCTTCACTGCAATTCAATAATGGCCCAGCCGAGCCTGTCAGGCTGCGTTTGCCCGTTATCTCACAAAGGCCTGTCCACTCCAGCAACGAGCCACCCGATATTTGTGCGTGTTTGTGTGTGTGTATGTGTGTGTAAGTGATTTCATCCTCGGGGGAGGGACTTCATGCTTGTGTGTGTGTGTGTGTGTGTTTGTGTGTATTAAAGAGAGAGGGAGAGAGAAAGAGGGAGACGGGAAGAGAGATGCTGAATCAATTGATGTGTGTCTGCACCATGTGGCAGACAGAGGGGGAAGTGGGGAGACAGACGGTCTATTTATCCCTCAGTGTGTTTGTATGTGTGTTTTGACCGGTTATCCTACTTGAGATCTAAATTAAGAAATAGCGCGGGTGATGGGGCAGATGCTGCGGCCAGCACCTGTGTGTGTCTGTGTGTATGCGTGTGTGTGTGTGTGTGTGTGTGTGTGTGTGTCTGTCAGCTTGTCCCAGCACAAGTGAAGGGTTTTAACTCATTTTCTAATTGGATGAAAGGGGCAGATATGGCCCAGTCTGACCCCGGCCCCGTGAGCAGGACAGTGGGAACCTCAGTAATTTACCCACAGAGTGACAGCCACACTGATGCATTCAGGTTCCTCTTCTGGAATCGGGACAATGACGGGTCAGCTCTTCTGCATATCCCAAATTAGATGGATGCCAGAGAGATTTACTGACTACGACTGAAGGAAGAAAAAAAAAGACTTCAGTAAGATCTTTGCCCAGACTGATAGGTAAGGATGCGCCATTACTCAAGATGGATGGAGGGAGGGATTGATGGATAAATCATAAATACACCAAATGTATGGATATCTACACAGCACTACACCTTTGCATAATGTTCGAGGCTATTTTCAGTTCATGTCGGGCTGTAAACGCATCTGCATAAGCAAGCAGCTTTCATTTACCTCACAGTCACGGGGCATCATGTCCCACAGCTCATTCAGCGCATGCTAATATATGGCTGCACAGGCCTCCCCATCATAATCACCCATAACACTAAAATGAGACGCATGACAGTAAATAGCAGTCAAGCCTTACAAAGACTATTTGGCATGGGAATGATTTTTGTTGCTAGCAAACACTTCAGATGCCAATAAATCAGACAGATTTTTGATATATTAAGCTGCTTCTTTTATTGTCATGCCTCAGTGCAGTCTGTGCATGCAAATAAAGAGATATATTTACTGTACATATGGACAAGGAGAGAGAGAGGGAGAGAGAGATGCTGTTCCAGGAGTCAGATTACAAATGGTGAGTGATTTGTTTTTTCAATCAAAAGAGAGAATTTGATTTAGGAGCTGTAAGTGAACAAAGCACCTTTTTGCCATGCATAACCAAACAAATAACAGAAGAATTTTATTACTTTATCACTGTCTGCGTTCTCAGGCCAGCAGCTTTATTTGTCATGCGGATGCTCAATTTAGTCTTTGGTCTCCTGCTGCCTTAATGTTGTCTCCTAAAACATGTCAGCATTATTAAACATGCTGAACACGGAGCAGCCATATGTGCACAGTGTGACACACGTAGCGAGGTTTTGCACGTAGAGCGCACTGGTGCTAGCATCTGCATGGAGGAACGCGACGGAAACACCCCGCTGATGCAGGGGGCTCTGAGGGGTCAGCTATACTTAATTGCACTGAGGGAACATGTGTGCTAGTCCAAGCTGGTGGAGCCACTCTGCAAGGGGGGCCGGCCATCTGCCACCCTGTACCTCTAAAGCCTAAGGACCAATTTGGGTTTAGTAAAGGAAGCGACAACGCAGTCAAAAGGAAGCTATTTCAGCGGGCGAATGATCCTCGGATGCTGCAGTACTCATGCAGGCAACAGGGAACATTCCTATCTGGATCAGAAATACTGTTATGTTACATTTACCCATTGGCCACCATTCACCTGCATTAAGACATGCATAGGCTGAACACTTGATCTTCACTGAATCAAAGTACTGTTCATCAGTTGCAATATGTTTGATTTCACACTGAGCAGTTTTCTCTTCTTATTTGAGAGTTTTTATTGACAGGAAACAATTTACTGTTAGTCCCACAAGATGAACGGATATGGGTAAATATATGGCAAACACACATCCATGTTCGTACATGCACGGGAAGATAAGTGGGTGGTCAGAAAGCCTTTCCGTGCTGTGTGTTGTCAGATGAGCCTTTGTGATATCACATGACTGAAACAGAGGAGTTATGGCATGTGTCATGAGTCCTGAGTGACACCCTACAAAGAATTCACTTGCTGGAGAGCTAAAAATAAAACCAATGCCTCATGACATGTGAGCAAAACTTGGACCGAGCCCTTCACTGTGCATGTCCTCCTAGGCTGGTGTTTGTCATTCAGCATGCAGCAAAATATGGTTACCAAAATAACCATCAACAAACTGAAGATAACTATTTTGGACATGAGCAGACACAGCTATGTGGACTGATAATAAGAGGCACAAGTTGCCAAGTGCCAATGCCACCGTTGCCTGTGAAAGCTTGCATTCTGACTGCGTGTCTTTGTGTCTATTTTTACACTGCACCCTATTCATTAAGGCTGATGACTGATAGGCTACTTTGTTGGCAGCCAGTGTCCATAGCGTGATGCAATGACCTTGGGTCTGAACCGGGGAGACGGGGCTCTAAATAAAGAGCAGGTTGCCACTGAGACGGAGCGCCTGTTCCACGGGCCTGAAGCAACAGCCGTTTAAGCAGAGGCGACACACAGATCAAGTACATGAACGCTTTACAGGTGTTCATGTGGAGAAGTGGCGTGCATGATTGATGTGATTTCGGCCACTTTGACTTTAAAAACCCGCCAAAGTGCCGTGGTTGCACACTGTTTATTCATGCATATAAATAGGAAAACTATCGGAAAGAGACAGAAGAAGGTCAGGGTGGGTCAACAATGTGGGAGAGTGACACAGAAAACCGCTGTTCACTTGTGGCTATGATCACAATTGTTCCCAAATGTTATATTTAGCTTAGATTATTATTATTTTATGATGGTCCCCTAACACAGGATATAAGGCTAAGGGGGCTGAGTATGCAGGACTCTAATGACACTGAAGTGCCCATACAGTTACAAGAATGAAAGAGGCGTATACAGAGTGCTTATGTGGTGCTTATGTATTGGTTTTGGACGAATATTCCTCTTTAATTGTTTTGATAGGTTTTTGTCTACTTTAAAATCTGGCTTTGTTAACCAGCTTATGGTATTTACATTGGAAAGGGGGCATACCTTCAAAATTTTAATGTGATCATTTGGTCTTAAATTACCCTTCAAGTTTAGCTTTATTTGTCACATATAATCATACTTGGTATAATCATAGTGAAATGTGAGACCTTTTTAATTAAGAAATAAGTAACAGAATAAGAATAAAGAATAAATTAAGTAAGTAAGGTAAGAAAATGATAGGAATGTTAACTACAGTAATTTCTGATGAAAAACAGTCTTATGGCAATTCTTGGGCAGTCTTGTCTTTCAGGATCCTTTCAGTTAAGAACATGACAAAATTACCATCGATATGTGTAAAAATTTAAGTTGCATGTTTGTCTTGTCAAATATTTCCATATTGGTATAATTGGAGCAGTGAAATTAAGGTACATTTTGGCAATATGTCACTTATGTCAGTCATTATTCAGCTTCATTATAAAGATTTCCCTCATCCGTCCTCTGTGGCCTTGTTCTCTTACTGCGAGCCAGCACCTTTCCATTTATTCATATGGTGCTCACACCAGCTGCACTGATCTGAGGTACTCTTTATCTGGTTATAATCACATTATAAGTCTGCCTGTAAATGCTCTGAATGCCTCTGAACTTCTGCTCTGGCTTAACTCCTCTTTGTGAACTTTTTTTTTTTTTTCCCGTGATTTTATGTCCAATAATCAGGTACAAAATCTTGCACGACTGCACACAATGGACTCAGAGAGAGGGGAGTTCTAACCAATGGGACCCTTTGTGTTAATGTCTGTTTTGAACTGGGAGGCAAGACTCTGAATGAAGGCCTTCACTTATATCACATCACTGCCCTCCTGCTTCTCCATTTCCACTCATATTTCCCTGACGGTCCATAAAGAGACAGCCATTTGAGAGGGTGCATTGATTTCTGGGCATATCTGGTGATAAAATGCGCTTCTCCGCCCGCAGCTCCTTTAACTACCCAATTTGAAGGCCCCTGATTTGGCAGGGCCATGCAGGAACTGTAAATAGAGCTGTGAATCAGAAGGGAGTAGGCAGGAAGTGGGGAAAGCGTCTTTATTAAAGACACATACAGGCAGTCGGGGCACAGATCAAACCAAAGAGGGTTCCCCGTACGGATTCCAAGCTTTGCTGCTGTTTGGGGAAAGATAAAATGTCCACAAAGACACAAAGATGCGACCGTAGTAATCAGCTACATGTAAGCTCTTTTATATGTTAAGTAGAACAACTTCCCTGCAGATACACTGCGTATTGCTCCTATATAAATAAAAGTTTACAGTTTCTGTTGAAAATTTGCCCTTCATTTTGCGTTCTCTTCAAATATCTGCCAACTTGAAGGCGGCCTTATTTTACGGCCTTATTGAGCTGCAGATGAGAAAAAGGGTGTTACTTCAGAATCACTCCCGAGCCTGCGTCCCTCTCTGGCCATTAATGAAGCATTGTCCCGGCCGCACCACTTTATCATGATCTATGAATCTCTGATTTTGATGCAATAGAAAACCAATCACTTGCAGCGAGCCTCCAGGCAAAGCATTAGTCATCATGTCTTTGACATCGCCTAAGAATTGGGTCATTCTTTTAAATTAAAAGCGCTCATTTGTAAATATACACTTGCAGACAAAAAAAAAGGACACTCTCTTCTTATTTTGATGTATGAAAGAATAAAGCAACAGTGCCCAGGTGGATTAATGCCTGCCCACAATGCTGGGACGCTCTTGTGGTGCACCTGCGCAAGAAAAGTGAAGGGGGGGGGGGTTGATTGAGCACTGTTGCTTGAATCCAGCATTTGTAAATTTGTATTCTTTATTAGGATTATTTGTCTGAGCCAGTGCATCCCATTCACCCCGTCAAAGCACACATTAATGGCCAGGCGCCGTGAGATGCCAATAAGGTGCCGATACATCCTCTCTCTTCATCCTGCTTTATCTTATTTTTCATTAAACCTCTCTCCTCAACATTACTCAGGTATATATCTTTGTTCTCAGCTGGAGAGGCTCAAGTCAAGAAACGTAATCTCTGTTGCTCAATAGAGAGCTTCTGTCGTCTGATGGGGTCTGGCGGTTATTGAGCACCTGGGGTGTATTCAATAAACCTAAAGTTTGTTCCTGCTTTTGTTCAATAAAGGAGCACTCCGTATCAATTTGCCCATGAGATATATGTCCCGCATAACTGACGGTGAATTGCCACATGCTCAGGCAATGATGTCTTAGAAGATAAATGCACTTTTCTTTTGGACTTTGTCCAAAGAGCTGCATTCGAGTCAGGCTGGAAGGAGTTTTAGTTTTGCCGCTAGTGGCATCAAAATATTATTCATTCAGCAGCCGATTGAGTTGGACAATAATGTTCAAAAATCGTGTTCATCCGAAGGTTTATACTGCAGACTCACGGTTATTTTTTTTTTTCCTTTAGTTGGCACCAACGGTCAAAACTCCATCTAAAACTCTGAGCTGTCGTTTATCTTTCAATATCAGGTCCAATTCATCTTGACACCCAGTTCTGTGGCTTATCCGTAGTCCCAGACCCAATGAGGGACTAATCTGGTTATTTCTTAGCGATCGATGTCGCCGCGTCGCCCTGGCACACCGATCATTAAGGCTGTCTCATTGAGTGGGAGGAAAAGCACCAAACCTTGAGAGCCGCGCGCAGGGCCGCAATGCCAATGAGCTTGGCAAGTGTTTTTAGGGTGGCTACAAGTTCAGCCCCTGTCTGAGCTTATTGTCCCCGAGGTGTGCCAATAGTCAGCGCAGAGTCACAATAACAAAACCTCAGCGGCGAAACAGGCCGTTTCTTCCCGCTGACAATTATTCCGTACTGGTGAAGCACTTTGCTCAATCCAATAGGGCTGCTCCAGGATAGCTGTGAGTGAGTGTAACAGTGATATTTGTAGAGCTCATTATTGGCATGGGGTGGCAGGGATGACTGTGTGAGTGGAAATGAGAAAGTGAGAAAGAAAGGGGAGGACGGGCAGAGGCAGACGTTTACGGTTGTGCCGCCGTACAGTACGAGGGAGTTAGCGGCGGAATGCTAATCGGCCTCTGGAGCGCTGAGCCGCAGCAAATCAACTCCTCAGAGCGGATCATGGCCTGGGTTGAGGTTGGGGGGGGGGGGGGGGGGGGGGGGGGGGGGGGGGGGGGGGGGGGGGGGGGGGGGAGGGGGGGGGGGGGGGG